>MU182348.1:0-10115 GCA_016904865.1 Pissodes strobi
TATATATATTCGTAAAGGAAGATCGAAAAGACTGTATCCAAAGGTATCGCTTACGGACCTTTAATCGACAAAGCTATTTACCACCATATATTCACCGAATACTCGAGATGATATTCGACAAAACTGTCGCCGTTAAGCGGCTCAAGTTGGCGATATCACCCATGGGACCGGCTGCCTATGTGGCTATGTCTCGCAGCTGGAACACGCGGACGCAAAATATTAAATTACACACAGTAAATCAGTTTTCCCTGCGTTTTAGGGCAACAAGTAGATATTTTTTTTTCTTTCTAGGGTTCCAAATATTTGATACTTAGAGTATTAATATAAACACAAAACTATATAATTTTGAAAATATTAGTAGTCCGGTGGCAAAATAATAATCCAGGAAAAACGTCCTCGATTTACGAAACAGCAGGTTATGTCCGAGTTGCGCATCACAAATCACTGACTCCAGAAAGCATCACAAAAGGGTTTGAATGGTGTGGAATTTGCCCATTTAACAGAGATGTTTTCACCAAAGAAGATTTTCTGTGCAACTTTGTCACCGATCGACCTAAAGAAATCAACGAAGCGGGCCCAAGTCAAAATGAAATTCCAGTATCTGAGGCAAACGTAGAAGCAGGAGTTAACTGTGACGTATCAACTTCAGCCCTGACGCAAACAAGCGATCCACACATCAATGAATTGTTGAAAATGTTTAAGCTAAAAAATTGTTACCCATGAACAAATAAAAAGTTATCCAAAAGCGCCACCTAGACAAAAATAACAAGGAAAATGGGTCGAAGTATGATACTACAGAAAAACACCAATTGAAAATAAAGAAAAAACTCAAAAAAATAGAATGAAGAAATTAAAACAAAAATAAATAAAACGAAAAATCTTTGATGAAGGCGATGAGTCCCAGCCTGATGACCCTGATTACTCTTCCGACTTATCTTCAGATGTATTATCGATCGAATTGCATGATGGTATTGAGGTAGTCAAGACCAGGAGCTATGTTTTAGTAGAATTCCAAAATCGAAAAAGATACTATGTTGGGAAGGTGACAAAAGTTGCTGATGGAAATTATATTGAAGTATCATATTGTCGGAAAAGCAACAACATTCTTGGAGCATTTGTGTATTACGCAGGATTGCATAAAATAAGTTAAATTCATTTTTGCTCCGCCAATCAACCAAAAAGACACAAAAAGGGCCCGCAGTTTCTTAAGATTAATACATTACATTTTTCCGGATATGACGTTCGCTAAATATTTGTTTGTTTCATTTCGTTCGTTTTTTGATACGAATAATGTTCTTAGATTTTTTGTGTTTATATTAACTAATGACATTTGAATATTTTTCAGATTATGATAAGGGTGCAACCTACCCCATATTCACTTGAGACGTTTCAGCCTACTCCATTTATGGGGCGCTTTGAAATATAAATCATGATATGAAAGAGTTAATTTTCAAAAGTCATTGTGTAATATTTTAATATATATGCATGCATAATATTATGCTATGAATGGTTAAAAATGTGTCTTTAAAGTCTGGATTTTTTAAGTCTCAAACTAAGGTTCTTGTAGATTGAAATAATTTATTTGTTTCAACCTGCCCCAATTTCCCCTACAGAATCGTATGCGAAACTGCTAAGGAAAAATCTATTAGCAAATATTCGCGTGCCCATCGACATCGGTAATATTAATGATATACAATACTACGTATCATTCGGTAGCTTGAAATAAAATGCTAATAGTGTTAATCTTCCCAACTATGCACTGAAATCAGATTATACTAATTTGGTTCACTGGCCACTATACGTCATTATTGGATAGAACAAAGGCATTCAACAGTGTCATAATTTCGGGCTTTGTTGAACATATACGTCATCGATATTAATAAATTTAATTCAATCACCATCTCTCTTCTTTCTTCTTTGAGTTAACTTAAGCATTCGACTCTATCTTTTTTGAGTTATTTTCAAAAGTTATTCTGTAATTTTCTAATATAAATGCATGCATAATATCATGCTATGAATGGTTAAAAATGTGTAATTAAGGCCTAAAACTAAGCTTTTTGTAATCAAAATAATTTATTTGTTTCCACCTGCCCCAGTTTCCCCTACAGAATCGAATGCGAACCTGCTATGGGAAAGTCTATTAGCAAATATTCGCGTGCCCATCGACATCGGTAATATTAATGATATACAATACTACGTATCATAACTTCCGAATGATAGTATCATTCGGAAGCTTGAAATAAAATGCTAAAAGTGTTGATCTTCCCAACTATTCACTGAAATCAGATTATACTTATTTGGTTTACTGGCCACTATACGTCAGTACTGGGCCGAACAAAGGCATTCTAGAGTGTCATAATTTCGCGCTTTGTTGAACATATACGTCATCGATATTAATAAATTTAATTCAAACACCAATTCTCTTCTTTCTTCTTTGAGTTAACTTAAGCATTCGACTCTATCTTTTTTGAGGTTCTACTATGCAATATCGACAAATAGGACGGAGGAAGGTTGAGTTAGCTCATCCCCAATTTTTACACTCGTTTTATTTAGCATTTTCGAAAGGGCGTTAATCTTTTAGCTATTACTTACTCAATTTTTCAAATTAGTTGTCCCCAAAACATAAAATTTTATTTAGGATGTGCAGGCTTTTGAAAAATATTAATTTCAAATAAAACAATCAGGTGGGTTCCCCATATTGAATAAAATTTTACGAAATAATTTCAAGACTTGACAAAGAGCACGAGTTTTTACTGTATTAATTGCATGTACCGAGTGGTCAGTTAAGAAGGGCACTCGGCCATATCTCGAAAAGTAATTATCGTAAAGACTTGCGGTAAAAAATTTTGTAACTAAAGTGGCCAAGAGAAAACGCTGGAAATTATTTGTAAGTTTATAAAATGGTCACCAATTAAGAATACTTGAAATGCAGCTAGTTTTAAGGCTGAGAAAAATTTGAGTGTCGTTGAAAACAGCTTTTCTTAAGCTCTATGAACAAGCGATTGCGATTGCTTACGTTGCCGCTAGAGGGCTTTTTCTGACATAACCACAAATAAGACAGATTTTCTCAAAAATTTTAAATGCAACGATATCACTTTTTTTACAGCTAAAGATAGCCAAATGAGAGCTTAATACGTCAGTGAAAACCGCATCTCAATATCTCTTTCCTAATCTAAATCATAAATAAAAGTAATTTAAAATACGAAAAAAAATTCATATTTCAGGGAATGTTTCGGTATATATGTCGTTTTTAATTCCTAATTATAGTTGTTTTACCACCATATATATTATTTTACTGTTAAAATACTAAAATTATATTAAATATTTGAATAGTAATTAATATCCATTCATCCGTTGCATTTAAAGATCC
Organism: Pissodes strobi; assembly: GCA_016904865.1. Lineage (NCBI taxonomy): Eukaryota > Metazoa > Arthropoda > Insecta > Coleoptera > Curculionidae > Pissodes > Pissodes strobi. The sequence goes on from MU182348.1 coordinate 3,371, forward strand.
TTTACAAAATAGTGCACTATGTAAAAATCGACCTCTCCTATTGGTCGATCCATCTCGTATTACGATATATCTGCGTGATGCAATCGATTTCTGTCAAGAGCTCTCGTGGTGTAGAGGCTTATACAGCTGGGTCTCACCTGGACGGCCGAGGTTCGAACCCCGTTGCCATTTTTCATTTTTTTCTTTAAGATTATGTTTCTAAACAGTTTTTTTCTTGATTTTGAGTATGTCTTGGGTTAGTTTGGGTTAGCACCTGGTTAGTTTCCTTTTCTTGAGCCCCCGTAGCGAGCGAAGCGAGCGTAGGGCCATGCGGATCGATCAATAGGAAAGGCCGATTTTTATATAGTGCACTATTTGTGTAAAGGATCTTATAATGCTCATCCGTTTGATTTGCTTTTCCGTCCACACAAAATTATAACTTTTTTGAAAAATCAAATATGCTTTGGAAAACAAAGCAGCAATCATTATAATGTTGTTGCCTAGTTGTCAATCATATTAAGATTGCAGCTATTTATAGTGTATGACATATTTTGGTGTTTTTATTCGTAAACAAGTATGCCTTTTCCACCTGCAGAAGTGTTTGATATGTTTCGTACTTATTTTCAATGCAATGATAATGCAACGGTTGCCGCGAGAGTCTATGCGGTGGAGTATCCTGAAAGGCGTCATCCGACTGTCAAGGTTTTTCTTAAAATCATTCATCGCTTTCGAACAACAGGAAGCATTCATCGTCCTATATATAGAAGAAGGAGAAGAGCACGAACTGAAGAAAATATTATAAATGTCTTGGCATATTTGCAATTTGATCCTCATATAAGTACCAGGGCAATTGCAAGGTAGTTGGGAATAACTCGAACTACTATTCTAAGTATTCTGAGGGAAAACAAGTAAGAAATTACCAGTAAGATTGCAGAAGCGTCATTCATTGGTTTTTAGATAAGTTCGACATTATATCGATAAAATCTGGTTAGTTTAATAATATTTTATAAGACATAAGCATAAAGTGACACTTTTTTACAAATAACGGTTGTAAAAAAAAAAGTTTTTCTTGCAGGTTACATCCATATCACATTACGTTACACCAGGAATTAACGAACTACGATTTCGACCGTAGAATAGATTATTGCCACTGGCTATGGAATATGATTCAAGAGGTTCCTGAGATTCTTTTACGAATTTTATGGGCAGATGAGGCCACATTTCGTAGCGATGGGAGCGTAAACAGACACAATATGCACTATTGGTCACACACAAATCCCAACTGGATGCAGCAGATTCAAAACCAAGGTCGTTGGTCTGTAAACGTTTGGTGCGGGATTATAGGCGGTAAAATTGTTGGCCCTTGGATTTTCAATGAACGACTAAATGGAGACACCTACCTAAATTTCCTAGAGAATGAACTTCCAGTCCTTTTGGAAAATGTCCCTCTCGAAACTCGTCGTAATATGTGGTTTCAGCATGATGGGTGCCCAGCTCATTACACAGCGAGAGTTTGCGATTTCTTAAATAGGACTTTTCTGGAAAAATGGATAGGACGAGGTAGTTTATTTTCATGGCCACCAAGGTCTCCGGACCTAACTTGTTTAGACTTTTATTTATGGGGGCGACTAAAAGATCTGGTCTATGTAACCCGACCCACAACAAGGGAAGATATGATTCAACGGATCACAAATGCCGTTCGTAGCATCTCAGTGGCTGAAATCGAAGCAAGCGTGCTGACGACACAACAAAAATTCCAGTCCTGCATTGAATAAGATGGCCGTCATTTCGAACATTTAGGCCCTCACTAATTATCGTTAATAAAATATTTTATAATAAATCGGTCTTTTTCAAGACTATGTAGTGTATCAGGAAAACACTCGGTATTTCATAAATTCGATCGTGAAGGCAACCCAACTAGTTCGAGGTCTAGACGAAGGTTATTTACATTACCTATTTCACGTTATATTATTGTTTAACTCCAACGAACGCGATACTAGACACGGGTGACAAGGTTAGGTCAACCTTGTTGAACCGGCATTGTTATTGTAACATTATATACATAATAGTAACCTACACCAACCTGATATATATAGAGAGAGAATACAAGACTGACTAAGAGTTGATATGCGTACGTAGATTATAAGAATATACACTATGTAGCGTTACTATCTTAGATATTCTTTGCTAAAGTTAATACAGAACTCTATAGTTACCTGGAGTATTATTCTATAAATAAAAGGAGTTCTAGACTATACTTCTTGCGTTAAAAAGAAGTAGCTTTTAGTGTTTTATTAGTGTTATTGTTCCTCGATCTTGTTGTAGCTTGTTGGCTTTTAAACACACTCCAAATTGTGGCTTTAGAAAATAGAATTTTGACCAGTCCCAAGTCTGGATAAAGTGTGAGGGAAAGCAACAATATATGTTAGAAACCTTTAAATATACGGAGTTTAATTTTTTTAACGACCACGATAAATAATAACAAAACTACCTTAATAATAACTTCTTATCAGGTTGGCATTTTAGCAGTAAAATTGATAGATTAATCGAATACCTACTTACCTGTATGAAGATTAATCGTAATTTTCCGAGCTTGTCTTCCGATATGATTACATTGTAGTTTCTGAATCACCATACCCATCGATACGTTTTTAAAGCATAACATTTTTAATCTTCAACCCGAGCCTGCTATCGCACCTCGATGCTTACTCATTCTGTTTTAGAGCAACATTGCCCGCCTAAGGGGCATGTGGTTGGGAGGGTTGTAATCATATCGGAAGACAAGCTCGGAAAATTACGATTAATCTTCATACAGGTAAGTAGGTATTCGATTAATCTATCAATTTTCCATCGCTTGTCTTCCGATATGATTACATTGTAGCTGTTTAAAGCTAGATGGTGCAATTTTGCATTATTCTACCTTCAATCCTGAGAATACCACAAAAAACACAATTAAGGCAGCAAAGTCGTTCAATTCAATTTTTTTTTAAGTATGAAAGAAAAAAAATCAATGAAAATTCTGTCCGATAAATTCCTTAACCACTTAAATAAATATATTTTATTTAACATATATTATTGACATACAATCAGAGCAAAACAATTATTATAGATTGAACCTTAGGCAACGAAATACTTAAAAGGCTACCTATGAGAGCTAAGATATACTCAAATTTAAAATTGTATTGGCAAATATGTCACTGGGCGTACCTAGAAGTCGAGTATAGAATCTGAAGAAGTGTCAGATTTATAGGACTCTACCATGCTATATTCTTAATGACATTTATGTTTACGTCAACCTTAAAGGCTGCTCACGTGCTGGCGTGTCTTACACTATATCCGGTAAAGACGTTAACGTTCATACCATACCACTGTTTTTAAAAATTAAGTTGATCCACCTGCTCAAGGTTCGAGTTATTGCGTGGTGATGTGGTTTTTTGAGAGTTAAGAATAGGGATGTATAATTGGAATGAAGGTGCACCGTGACTTTAATGTACTGTTTTATAGAATTTGCGACACATAATAGGTAATTCTGGTTTTTGAAAATACGGAAAATAGGCTGGTTTTTATAGGGAGCTGAGGTTTAAATTTTTTCCGAAATCTTCAATTTTGACTGTAGAGTCTCTATTATTGTCGATCGTAATTTTGCTTAATGTTTGGATCTGATGTGCTGAACTTAGTGCCATAAGTGTTACCGTTTTCTTTGTTAGTTTATCAGGTGATAGAGATTGTAAAGGGTAAAGTGTTGATAAATATAGTAATACAGGTTCAACCTTCCATGTAAAATCGTATTTAGGTTTAGGGGGCTTTAACTTGTAGCTTCGCTTCAAAAATCTTTTTATTATATATTAATCCCTATTAGGCGGTGAAACATAAAGTTATCTATAGGTACTTATCAAGACCTAAGAAGCTCCTTTGTTTACTTCGCGAACTAAAAGGCCAGATAAATATTTAAAATATAAGTAAAGACATCGAAATTTTGCTGTTACAGAAATTATAATACCTACTTATTAACACAAGCGTTGTATGTTAAATATTAATTAACAATTTGTTTTAACAAAAAATATTTATAGGTACGCCTATGTTATTACTATTAAGTTAGCAGCAGTTTAGACAGTAGGATAACGTTGACAGTGTTGTTGTTAGATATATTTTATATACCGTTGCATTATTATAAATACATAAAGTAAAAATACTAAAAGCTGGTGTTTTATCAACACAGGAACAAGTAAACCAATTTTAAAATGACAACATTGTACTGATTCCAAGTTCCTTCTGAGATGGATGCAAACATTATTGGGATGGCGTGACCGGAAATGCTTCTTTGAAGAAATGCTTCTCAGACAGTTTCCTTGCCACCAGGAAAATTTTCCTGTATAAGAGATGAGGGTCTTTATAGAGAGTAACTAATTTTTACTCGATTTAAAAGTCAACGGTTTCCCAACTAATAAACTAAGAAACAAGGTATACCAGGGTAGTAATGGCCACACAGGTACTACCAATATTCCGGTGGCTTCATCCTGTATAGATTTATCTAAAGCATTAAATATCGTAGAAAACAAAGAAAAAGCGTAAAAATCCTCATCATGCCAAGAAATTGTAAATGCATCGACTGCTGTGGAGGTTGGATCCGGAAACCAGGAAATATATTTATTGCATTTTGCATTATAATAAGTTGCAAATAAATCTAACCCCTTATTATTTTCTGATATACCTGCTTGTTTAGTTCGTATTCTGTTTCAACGGAAGTTTGTCTTGATGCCTTATCGGCTTCCTTTTTTCTTTTGAAGCGATATAAGATGAAAAGAGTGTTATACGTTTTGTTCACACCAGCCTCAAATTTGAAAGGTTATATTGGTTAAGTTTCGATATTTTACGCTTCCCCCACGATTAATGCAGGATATTGCCGTCTTATTATCGATTCTAAGTAAGACTCCAATATTTTCATTTGATTTAGTAAATAATTGTAAGCCATGACAAGCAACTTTAATTTCGAGCCATGACAAGCAGCTTTAATTTCAAGGTAATTAATATGCTTAGACTTGTCGGCTTCTTCCCAAAACTCGCGACCTTTTTGGCCGTTACAATAGCCTGTAAGAGACGCAGACGCATAAGAAAAAAAAAAACAAGATTCCAATGAAAACGTACTAGGCTTCATATTTACAGTATATTCTAGATTGTCTATCCACCAGCTAATAATTTGCTTTGTATGTTTTGAAATTAATATTCTGTCATTGTACGACTTTCCTATTAAGGCTTTAAATTTTGCGCGCCCTTGTCTTTTGATACGATGACGACTCCGAGGAACGGCAGGAGTCGCTGCTACCAAAACACCAATAATTTTTGCAAAATCTCGAATTGTAGTACCTGTCTTGTTAACATATTTTTTAAATTGCCTCTTTTATTGAATTCGTTTACTTAAGAGGTAAAGAAACGGTCGAGGACACGGTCCTCTGAATTAAGTCCTAAGTATCCTAGGTAAGTTATTTTTATGATGGTATTAACTGACTTTTTCTGTATTTATAATAAATTTTAAATCATTTAGGAGCATTATGCACATTCCAAAACAGTAAAGTGCATCAGCCAAGCATGACAAATGGTTGGTGTTGTTAGCTAACTGCTCCTACAGCTGTTGGCCCATGCCCCAATTGGTGTTGTAGGAACCTTTGCAAATAATTAAATTTGCACAAAATAATGTGCGGGAGATATTTAGTCAAATAACTAACACCCTGTAAAGTATACAGCTGTTTTGCAGACAATAGTCTTCAGGAGATAATTTAGTCAAAACAATTTACACCCTGTAAAGTATGCAGATATTTTGCAGACAATAAGGAGTCCATAATTGCAATCTTAATTAAATAGGTCCACGACCATATTAAAATATATACTGTTGGCTCACAGCCTTTTAATCGCTCAAGTGATGATAGAATTTACTGAATAGCCCACGGCTATCCCTCAGAAAATATGGCCCACGGCCTTAATGCCAAATATGTTTTGCCATAACACCCTGTAAGGTATGCAGCTATGTTGCAGACAATAGTCTGCGGGTAATATTTTAGTCAAAACAGTTAACAGTCTGTAAAGTATACAGCTATTTTTCAGACAATAGTCTGCGGGTGATATTTTAATCAAAACAACTAACACCCTGTAATATACAGCTATTTTGCAGACAATAAGGAGTCAGTCCATGATAGCAATTTTAATTAAATAGGTCCACGACCATATTAGAAATATATACTGCTTTTCGTCCCTATTGGAATTGATTATTGCTGCATAAACAGGGGAAATATTATACACACATGTGTATCTGATTATCATTTGGCGGTGACAAGTTTGGAGTTGGCATAATAAACGATCACTTCTTAGTAAGTCAATAGCCAACTTTTAGTGGAGAAGTCGAATAGGTAGGTCCTCGAACCTAGGCTTAATCAATTAATAATTTATAATAAAAATAATATTAAGAATGTTTTTTTATTGCGAAGCCCTCGGCCTAGACCTACCCTTTTTCTATGCCCTCGGCAAGAATTTTTCGATTGAGTGCTATTTGTATGCAAATTATAACGCCCTCGGCCTATGCACTATCTAACTCAATTTGAATTTTTCGATTGAGTGCAAATTATCAGGCCCTCGACCTGCACTATCTAACTCAATCTAACTAACTCTTTGTAAGTCGAATAGATAGATCCTCGACCCTATATAAGCTTAATCAATTAATAATTTTAATAAAAATAATATTAAGAATGTTTTGTGTTGCGAAGCCCTCGGCCTA
>MU182348.1:10125-53037 GCA_016904865.1 Pissodes strobi
TAATATTAAGAATGTTTTGTATTGCGAAGCCCTCGGCCTAAACATATTATTTTTCTATGCCCTCGGCAAGAATTTGTCGATTGAGTGCTATTTGTATGCGAATTATAAGGCCCTCGGCCTATGCACTATCTAACTCAATCTAACCAACTCTTTGTGGGGAAGTCGAATAGTTAGGTCCTCGACCATAGGCTTAACCAATTAATAACTTATAATAAGAATAATAATAAGAATTTTTTGTATTGCGAAGCCCTCGGCTTGGACGTATTCTTTTTTTATGCCCACGGCAAGACGAATTTTTTGATCGAGTGCTATTCGATAGGAGGCACTAAAAATCCCGGTGTACAAAACTGAAATAAAAACCCTTGACTAGTTGGTTAATGAAATTAAGTGCGCATGTTCGTTAGTAAGAATAGGTTCAGTTCCCCGATCTTTAAATAACAAACTAGTGCATAGAAAAGGGTATCGAAGGCCTTCGTCTATGTACCTTATTCTCTATTTCTCTCGGTTGAGCAACGTATTGTGCCTTACTGAAAACCTGCATGAATATGAATTTAATAGGCCCTCGGCTTATATGCAAGGTTTTTTAATTAATCTAATTATTTAAAATAGTCTAGTTGTAATTAGTGAGCTTAGCGTAAACCTCAATACAACTTATCAACTGTACATTGTATCATTGTACGTAGATATTTGTTCGTAAATATTAGGCCCCGGCCTAGTCCTATATAGACAATTTATTAACACTTACTCGAGGAACTGGACAATATATTTTCCCTTCTTTTCGACATTTTATTTCACAAACACAAACACAGCACGTTTTTTCAACGTATTCGAGGGATACGGAAAACAGAATGAGTAAGCATCGAGGTGCGATAGCAGGCTCGGGTTGAAGATAAAAAAATTTATGCTTTAAAAACGTATCGATGGGTATGGTGATTCAGAAACTACAATGTAATCATATCGGAAGACAAGCGATGGAAAATAATATATATTGTGGTAAAACAACTATAATAATTAGGAATTAAAAACGACATATATACCGAAACATTCCCTGAAATATGAATTTTTTTCGTATTTTAAATTACTTTTATTTATAATTTAGATTAGGAAAGAGATATTGAGATGCGGTTTACACCGACGTGTTAAGCTCTCATTTGGCTATCTTTAGCTGTAAAAAAGTGATATCGTTGCATTTAAAATTTTTGAGAAAATCTGTCTTATTTGTGGTTATGTCAGAAAACGCCCTCTAGCGGCAACGTAAGCAATCGCAATCAGCTTGTTCATAGAGCAACTGATAGCTTAAGAAAAGCTCTTTTCAACGACACTAAGTTTGTTGAAATCCGTTGAGCCGTTTTGAAAAATGTCTATAATTTGTTTGGAAAAACATTTGAACATTGCCTACCACTTTATTTGAATAGATAGAGCAAAAAGTTATTAACAAAAAAGAATCAAATTTGTCTCAGCCTTAAAACTAGCTGCATTTCAAATATTCTTAATTGGTGAAAATTTGGAAAAAAACAACTTTTCAAATTCCAGATAGCGCGTACGCCACCTGGCGGCCATTTTAGAAACTTAGAAATAATTTCCAGCGCTTTCTCTTGGCCATTTTAGTTACAAAAATTTTTACCGCAAGTCTTTACGATAATTATTTTTCGAGATATGGCCGAGTGCCCTTCTTAACTGACCACCCGGTACTACTCATTTTCATTTTTAGATTTCTCGTTCTTCGCAACAGGGAGCATCAGGTTTAGCCGTCCTGTATGATATTTTTGTGTAATCATAATCTGTTGTGGATTTCCTCTTTAATGATAGGTCGAAAGTTGAATTTTTTTTAAAGATGGCATTGTGGAATCTCTTTTTCAGAAACTAAAATGGCCGCTCTATGATCAAATCAATGAAAAAAACTAAAAATGTTACTATTTTAGTATTGTTATGCAGTTTTAGACAAGTTATGTACTGCCATTCAATTTGGTAACATGAAGTATAGTTGTATTAGGCATTTAAAAAAATGACGTAATTTTTAATGAAATACTCAAAATGGGTTACCATTATTACAACACTTCATTGCTAAAAATGTTATAATAGAAACACTTTGAAATTTAGCATTGATAAAAGCATACAGTGGCTACTTTCATATTTTGCAAAATATTTCCAGCAGCATCATCTTTGAAGCAAATGTCAACTTATAACCAATTATTAAAAAAAACTCTGAGCAGAATGTAAATATTTAAAAAATATGCATAGTGATATTTATAGTAAAAAGGTTGGGTGCACTTCCGGTTAGACCAGAAATGCCATTAGACTTCTGACATTTCCAAAATAATACAACTTTATACTTATAATGACATCCCAAGTATAAAATTTGTGTTTAAAATAACAACAAATAAAATTACACAAAGTTTCATTGGGATCTGGGTCACTCGGTATAATTATACTTGAAGGAATCAGTCAATGTATGAAGAAAAAAAATCAGGATATATACCAAAGAAACTGTGTTTTATAAGACGAAGTTTTTTCAGAAAAAAAAATAGAAATTACTCAACTGTCGACATTTTTAAATCAACTTTGACAGTTTCTTCAGATTATGTTGAATTCAATTTTGCTTAACGATTTTATTAAAAAAGAATTGCAACAAATCATATTAAATTTGTTATGTTAACATTTTTTTATATTTTGATTTTGTTATATTAAAAAGTATGGCTAGCATAATAGTAATTTATATCTTTTTAAAATCCTTCTAAAAACATGACTATTTTCTAATTTTTCACAACAAATTTATTGATCTCCTGATGCCCCTTTGCTTTTAGCCCCACCTCAATTATTATTCGGTTCCATATAAATTAGAGGAATCCAAACTGTCAACGGGTCCTCACGGACTTGTTAACTTGTTAACTATACTAGACTTGTTTCCTGTAAGTTGCCATAGTAAGCGTTCCTACGTTCCCTGTGAAGTGATGTCAGTTGTAGGGAATTTTCCGTCGATCTAAATATTTTTTAGCTTTCAGGGATAAAGGGGATTCTTATAATTATCTAGGGACCTTTTTTTGGTAGAAAAAATTATCGAATAATAAAAATTGTTGGTTTATTTTTTATATATTTTATTATTAATTACAAATATAAAACTCGGTAAAATCAAATCGAATAATATTAGCGACAGGGACATTTATGGAACGATGCAACTGATAGGATTGACCTAGATAGATTCGAACGGCTGGGATTCCCCGAATTTTGTTTAGGTGACTTTGAGCTTTTGCTTTATCCCAGCGTCTATGTCCATACCTTTGCTTTAATTAATATTTATTTTATTTTAATTTGCTCTGCTGGTTGAGAATGTTGAGATACATACATTTCAAATTGCAATCTAAAGTAATAATAATAGGCAATTTTTTTTTATTCAATTAAAGCCATTGGTGTCTGTAAAAAGTACCTTATAGAGGTGTCACGAGTTCGTCGGATTCTACTAATCAAGATATATATTTGTGAGTATTATTTGTTATTTTGTGTGAAATAAAAATTAAAAATCAATGGTATAGAGTTTAATTTATTAGTATGGCATATCCTCTCCCTCTCCAAATCAATTAGAAAATTCTAACAATAGCTGGGAAAAAAATCTATGGAATTCTAGGGAAAATTTGCAACATCGTCTCGGGATTTTTATTGTCACTCATCTGACATCACAGTCCTTGTGACACTCTCTCTCAAAAGCCGAAAAGTAAACGACGTTTTTGTCACTCGGCCAATATTCTCTCATTTTCTCCCTCGTTCGATCCGTTAAAAGTGGCGAATCGACATTCTCGTCGTCTAACAGCAAATCTATCTGCTTTATTATAATATGAGTGCTATTTCCATTAATCCATTCTCGAAGTGTAGCCTATGCGTTCCCAGCCAAGCGTGTTTTAGGATCCATTTTGTTGCGTGTATTAAAACAGCTTCTTAAATTTAAATATTCTCTTACACATTCATACAGTGTGATGTTTTCCAGTGCAAATTACTCTGCAAAGTAAATAAACCCTCGACGCCATTGCGCTACCAACAGAGGTTATTTGTGCATACTGCATATTGTCAATTCACTCCAACTTAAATCGTTCTTATTTGCAAGAAGTTGAAGTACTTTGTATATAGAAGCAAAAGAGAGACTTAGTAAGTGTTTTTAAGTGATTTTCCCTGTGTTTGAAGAGAAACTGATCAACGATTGAACTTTGCTCGTCTATTGATGAATATATTGTACATAGTAGCTTATTGTCGACATTAAGGTATCTAATATTTATAATTTTATTATTACTTGTATATTGCTGTATTTCATCTCAGCGTTATCTCAGTTAATCAAGCTTACACTGAGTGGTTCCTTAGAAACTTTAACAAAAATTTAACTTTATGTTATTCTTATTTTCTTTTAAATGAACTTCGATTATTGGGCCAATTTTGTCCAGCCTAAGACGCCTGATTTTATTTGATCGAATTCTAAAATTCAGTTAAATTCGTTTCATCTAGAACCAATCCGATTTTGGATTGAATTTTGAACTTTTAATTGACTGACGTAATAACGTTGTATGTCGAACTAGTTATTTTTATTATTATTCTCAATTTCTGGCTTACGTTAGATACCTGTAGATCAGATAACTACTATTGTTGTTACGGCCTAGTAGACTTTGCGTTATTCTTAATTTTTATTGTGGTCTTTGATATTTTTTTTAATTCGAACTAACTGTTCATTATCTTTGTCCTACCGGTAACTTGACCGGCGAGTACTTTAACTTTAACTTTACCACTCCTTAAATTCTATAATTGATTGATTGCTACAATAACGCCAGGTCTGACTTGTATATTTCCTTTCTTATTGCGGCTGTTGCCAAGGTATCATAACTGATACCCAGATACACATAGTTAGTTAGTAATACGGCTTGGTAACAAATCATGATTTGACGTCCGTTAATTGGACATTAATTAAGTAATTATTCGAGTTACTTGAATTTTCCCATAACGAGTAGATATTTGCAGTATCGCTGGTCTTCGTTCATATTTTATTGGCGTTTTTTCTTTATTGTTAATGCTAAACACCTTTATCATAGATTACGATTAAATATTTCGGCGTTTGTTAAGATAAAGCGTGTGATTTACTTCATCCAGTAACCGAGTAAAGCCTACTATTTCTCGTTGAAATACAGTTGTTACCATAAACTAATCTGCCAAAATTACTGGTCACTTTCTCATATCTTTCTCTTGATCAGCTATGATATAATTCGTTTAATAGTAATAAACCGATTCTTTGTTTGTCCAGCTACCTGTTTTATTTGATTAGCTTTTGATTTCAATGTTCCAGAGGAGGGGGCCGCTAAAGTAAGTATCTGATTTTTTTTATTACTTGCGCTCAATAATTGAAACGTTCTGGATTTACTTTTGATTACTATTTCAGTATTTGTTTGTGATTGACTTTAGTTTTTTTAGGATAATATTCGAGTATTTGCTTGTTACTGACTTTGATTTTGATAAATTTTTGAGTAATTATTTTTCCATTATTATTACTGATAAATTTCCGGCATTTAAATCTGATCTAATTTTCTAACATGCTTTTGTTGTTTTATTGATCGATTTTCTTGATAGAAAAAAAATAACAAATTTGTGGATATCTTTTTATTATGTCGCGAAGCTTAAGCTAAAACGAGTTCCATATTTCAACTTTGGGGTATTTCTTGCTTGTGCCGTCTACAAGCCCATGGCGCCTTAAATAAATAAAACTCACCCCTACTCTCTGACATTTGAGCTAGGACCTAATTTGTACGCTCGGCGACAACTCGTTCTAGCTTACGTATCGACACTCGTAAATTCATACAGTTTTAATTTTAAATTCTCCAACTTTAAATTTTTCTTTTAATTTGAAATTATTCACTCTCGGTTCCTTCTAAGCTGGAGTGAAGGTTTTGCGCCTATTAGAAGGACAGAAAAAGTGTAACAATGTATCTACAATATTTCCAGCAGCAAAATTCGAATTACGATGGAAATGCTACATTTTTAAAGATATTTAGTTATAAAGTGTGATTCTATGCAAAGCACAAATGTGTGTAAAAAATAAAATACCTATAAAATGGCGAGAAATAAATTAGCAATGGCCCTGTTATACAAAGTAATCTAACTGTAACATAACATTCTTAATTATTGTAAAATGCAGTTGGAACATTTAATAACGGTTTGATTAAATGAAATAAAATGCCCAAGTGATTTTAAAAGTTTAAAATCTAAATATCATCTTGATCAATACCTTCGCTTTCTGAAAAAGATAGTTCTTCGTCGGATTCATTTGACACAGAGATCACCATTGGTTCGATGTTTAACAAGTCCGATTTATTTTCTACCTCCTATGCCTCAAAATCAATTTTCTCTATGTGGTTTACGTAATTTTGCCAGTGCTGTTGCAGTACAATTTCTACTACGTTATTCCATACATTTAAAATTTTAGCAGGTGACTCTGTGGTTTTAACAGTAGCTTTGCCATAACGTCTTTTAATCTCTGACCACATAATTTCGATGACATTAAAACCATAATGATAGGGTGGAACCTGGATACACAGTGGCCATATACTCCTCAGCGTATTTATACAAATGATAAATTTTTTCCGGCATTGTTTACTTTTCCACCAAATTCCAAACAGCATCTTGTAAAAGATTATTTGAAAAAGAATATTCTTCTTTCCAAGCCATTCTAAAAGGCGTTCTTTGCTCCAGCTTTTTCTGGTTATCCAGTATAATTAAGAATGGTTCTTGTAAGTTTGCAATAACTTGATCTTTAAACTACTTCCCAAAATATACGGTATTCATACTATCGTGATAATCACCTGTTTTCTTATTACATTTAAAAAATAGGAAAGCATTTGTCACAAATCCATTTTTATCTCCGGCATGAATAACTTAACGCATCTCACTTCCAGTTTTTTAGAATTACTGTATTTGCTACCATCTTCCCACATTCTTCTATCCTCACTTTTGCTGAAAACCCATGTCTCATCCAGAAAAACCGGTTTCCTATATATGTTCTCTTTCTAGCAACTTCATATTTATTTAAAAATAAAATTCTCTTTACGAATTCCAGGCATTTTCAATAAATGTTTTCTTCCATCCTGCTTTGTGAAGCTAAAGCCCATTTTCTTAATTCCCATATATAGAGGACTTTCTGAGAACTTAATTATTTCTGGTTATTCATCAAGAAATTGCCGATAAATAGTTTCTAAAGTAATAATAATATGTTCCTTCCGGGCATACATTTTGTAATTTACTTCTCTTAATCAATGCAGAGTATTCTTCATAAGTCGAGTTAAGCTCCGGGAAACATTGGCAGTGTAATTTTCCTTTATTTATTAACAACAACAGGCATCTTTGGACGTCCTAACATCTAATTAGTAATCCACGTAAATTTTTGTTGGTAATTTTTTGCTTCACCTGCTTAATGATTGAGAAATAAGAATAGAGTTATTCCAAATTGGTATTAAAAATACTTTTCTGAAAAATCACTTCTTAGAAATGAATCGCTCAAAAGTACCAAACATTCGTGCAACCAGCTATTCAGAATACAGCGCCATCTGCTTGTCAAACGATTAGTTCTCAAGTAACTTATGGTCAGGAGTAATGCCAACTTTAGTAATACTAGACCTTGTCGAAATGATATTTTACGATTGACATTTGCTTCATTTTTTAACACCGAACGAGATTTTCTTTTTAACCCCTATATTTTATAAAGATTGTATGAGGAAACATTACATAATTTCATGACTGATTTATTTGCAAAGCCCCAAGAGTATTACGTAAATCAAAGTTTATATTTTCCTTTTCAACACCTGTCTAAACGCACCTGAGGACCCAGAAGAGATATCTAAACAGATAAATGGCGTATATTCCTCTATTGTGTCTCGACGTTTAGAAGGCACCCCAAACGCATATTCGGGAGATTTACCTGTCTCTTAAACCGTCTTCGGGGGATTATTAGCCTTGGATAAGGGGCGAAAAGGTGCTCTACATATACAAAATTTGATACGGATGGAAGACATACTTGCAGAACAACATGTGAATATTGGAGTCGTTATGCTATTATAAATTATCCTATAAGAGGAGTAATAACTTCCTGCGTAAATAGCCAGAGGCCTTCAAATGTCAATGAAATCAAGAAGGTTATCGGTGTTTGGCAATGCCTCATAACTTCAGGTATGATAAGCGATGTTGGCACCATTCCAAATTTTTCATTATTGCCTGGATTTTGTCTGCGGCTTCCGGCTTTGATCAAAAATACCACGTCTTGCCATAACTTATACACTTCTCGTGATTTACACTCAAGGAAAATCGAGTATTTTCGAAATTAGCAGCTATTATTCCAGGAAACGATTTATTTTATACAAAGGAACCAAAAAGCAGTTAATATTCAGGAATTTTGAAATAGTTCGTAAAGGTTGCCATGACGACTTTTAGGGACTAGGCCGAAAAAGAAGCATTTTACGGACTTAAATGAGTCCGTAAAATAGCTATTTTTGGGAGCGTATGACAAAAACTGATTTTTTTAAATACTTCGGCCATTCCTCTTCAAAAAAGGTCCTGTTAATTTATTTCGATAAAACTGACGGTTTTCGAGATAGTCGGTTTTTATGCGAAACACTCAAGTTACTAATGCTAAACACAAACAGGTTTCGTTTTCATATTTAATGTACGAAACCCTTAAAATAAAATAAGCAGGGTATGCTGATAGTATTTACTCGTGCTGAATAAACTAGTTCTTTTAAATGTCCCCAGAAGATAAAGTCTAATGGATTTAGGGCTGGATACCTTGGTGGTCATAAACCACCCTCACTTCGAGGACCAAAAACGTTTGTAAGTGCTGACGTACTATACAATTAAAATGAGGTGGAGCACCAACATCCATGTAACTCATTTGCATTATTCTATACAGAGGTACGGCACCCAATACATTATTCAAATTTTGCTGCAAAAATTGTTAATAAATCTCACCATCGAGTCTTTCTTCTAAAACAAAATAGATCTATAAGGCTATCTCCGATGATGCCGCCCCCCACACATTTACCATGAATCATTGTTGGTGTTTGTTTTGAATTATGATATACGGATTTTCATCAGCCCAAAAAATTAAATTGTGTGAGTTTATCATGTCATCTCTAAACCTTGTAAAGTCGGCTTCATCGGGAAACAAAACAAGGTTAGAAGAGGGATAAGCCAGTCGAAGTATGGAAGTCTTGCTGGATAATCATCCGGACACATAGCGTGTACTGTTTGAACGTGGTTTTGTTATAGTTTCATACACAACTCATGTTGAAACATTGATTTGTGCCGCGAGGCTTCTTATGCTGTTTGTAGGGTTACCAGCAATATCTTGCAAAATGTTCCTCGACGTGAGAGCCTTGTGTACTCCTGGGGGTTTCCTGACCGCCAGGTCGCCGCAAAAATGACCCAGAATAAAAAATTTCACAAATTAATTCGTTAGCTCTAAGAATTATTGTCTAATCATCGTAAACCGGTTTCTTTGTTCAAGCTAGGAACATTTCACCAAAAGTCTTCTTGCCTTCGACGAGTTGGACAGCGCTTCACCATAAGCATCTTTATTGAACAAAAAAGCTTTGGCCCAACTAATGTGGTAGCATGTTTTTATGAGCTCTTATGATTTACATAAAATATTAAGATTTCGAAAAGGCAAATGAGTGGGTACCCCTTGCCCTTACTACCGAACATTAACTATACGATAAGAAGGTTCACTCTCCGCGGCGGCTCGTCAACGGTGTGTCTCCTCCCCGCGCGAAAACTTACAGGACATTGGCAGGCGACCTTTGACACGGCGCCGGCGCTCACTGGTCGAATTTCTAGCAAAGCTGGCCATAATAAGGTTTACCAGAAGTAAGACATAATAGGTATTAAGAATTGCATGTTTAAAATATCGCGTTTTAGACAAAGATGCTTTATTGGTGAATTTTTGGATCATCTATATTTATATATTATAACGATAAAAATCATGTACAAAATCATTTGTATATTCTTAAACCGTTTTAAAAAATGATTTTGAGAATTAAGAGCTCCTTCGGTGTAAAAAAATAGTTTTAAATTTTTTATTTATTTGATGCTCCAAACTTTGTTTTCTTGCAATTGTTAATTCAGGAGTCTCACGAGCAAAATTTATGTTAATTGAACGACAGAAATACTTTGACGAGGGCCTGCAATTTTGTCATACAAATAGTTCAGAGTTATCGTTATTTTTAAAAATTAGTCTAATAGGGACCAAACTAGTAAAAAATATAGAAGCATCAGTGCAGCTCTTTGCACACACACTTGCTTATATTCTGACTTTCCAAAGGTACCATCTGAGCCATATTTACAAATTAAAACTAAATTATAAATTGTATCTGGTGATTCAGCCAAAGTGTTTATACTTTTTAAGTTTATACTGATAACAAACAAATTAGCTTCTACAATAATTATTAGAGCTAATACTTCATCAGCACTTAACTTTAAGTGTAAATTATCTTGATTGTTTTTGTTTCCAAAAAGTTTGACTTGCTCGGGTTTGTTTCTAATAGTTTTGAGAACTTTCGATGCGGAGTTACCACATGATTTGTAGCTCATTTGAGCAGCATAAGTTAACTCCTCTGGTGTTGATTTTTCTCGGAGTGGTCTTGTTTTCCGCTTTTTGGACTGCTCAATACACTCACTGGACGCTACTGTTTTGCGTTCTCTTACAGTATATTTTTTTTAGTTTTATAATAGTTGTAAGCCAATTTTAATTTTTTTCTGAAAACCTCTCTTTAATCCTACTTGATTATGTTGGGGTTTGGAACCTTCGGCAACATGCACTAAAACAGAGTTTTATCCACAATACCGAAACAGATTTTTTTGCACTCTACGCGCGTTTCGCTAACCATGTTAGCATCATCTGGAGATGATCTGTTTCGGTATTGTGGATAAAACTCTGTTTTAGTCCTACTTGATTGATTCCACTTTAAAATATATTTATAGTAAAAAATCTTGCAAGTCGACCTAAACTCATTGGGAAAGTCTTAACATCCTGTTATTTTTAATTTCAATTTAAGAAATTTTGCATTATTGCTTTGGTCGGGAAAGCTTTGAAGTATTTCGGACAATTGCTTATAAGATATAGTTAAATAACTTCTATCCAAAGCAAAGAAATAAAAAATAATGAAAGATTTATTCTTCTGTGACTAGAACAGGTTTTTTTCATAATTAAAAATTAAATTATTGTTAATTTACTTTTCCTTAATCATTAAAATTAAAAATCACCGTAATTTCCGAGACTTTAAAAAAACTAAAAATTTATTTATAAGTAAATTAGGTAATTTTTCGAAAATTTTTACGAATTTATGCAATTATAAAATAAGTATTTTAATAAACATACAGTAAAAATATTGTGCGAACACTTTAACCAATTTTAAAATCACCCAAAACGCCAATATTTAATTAAATATAAAAACATTCGAGCAAGATTTTCTTCTTGATCTCTTTTGTCAAAATCGTAATGTACAAATTACAGTATATTTGTAGTCGGAAATATGGAGAAATCATTAACAAAATATTATTATTTTACGAATTTGTAATTATGATTTGATAAATATATCAATCTTTTACATTTAGAGTCACCAGCGCTATGCAATAAGCAGAAAAATCAAAATCTTTTAAATATTAGTTATTACATGAGTATTGTTATCAATAACTAATTAAAAACTTTAATAGATTTTTAATAGATTTTTTAAACAGCCAGTTGAATACAAACTATCAAAATATTTATTTGGTGAAAATAAAACGCTAATAAAAAAACCATAACGTAAGTTAAACAAGGCTCTGCAAAAAAGCCAACTACAGTACCAGAGTGTTATAAATAATTTCGTCATAAATTTGATTAAAAATACCGCCAACGAAAATATCGTCTCTGGCCAGCTTTCACTGAAATTCGACCTGTTTGCGGCTAGAGTCCGCCAACCGTTACCAAGCAACTAGGCAGAAAACTATGATTCCTTTGTATCGCTCGCTGAACACACACTTCAAAGCTGCCGCGGTTGAATGGTTCTTCTTATCGTATAGTTAATGTCCGGTGCCCTTACCCTGTATCTCCCTTAAGAGGCACTGTAGAGATGTTTTTCTCTGTACCAAATTAGTGTTAATTTGACCTCTTCTGTATGCCCCTGAGAAATTCGGGGGTACTTGCCGGACACCATGTATAAGTTTTTATATTTAAATTGCTCAAGGGTTCATCCCATAGAGTTTGGATTAATCCATAGCAAGCTGGTGTAAATTCGCCTTCCGAATCAACGTAGCTCAACGACCTGCAGAGTTTAGCGGAAGTTGCCAAGCTGTGAAACAATTCTTGAATTCAGTAATTTGCTCTTTATAAAATTTCATCAAAAGATTGGGTTTTTAGTTTACATTGCTAACTGTAATAGTGCACTGTTTGAAGAGATAGCGGTGGGCCAAGTGTTAAATATCACTGCATTAGCTCATACCAAGTGAATTTAATGTGAATAATTAGCAAAATAACAAATATGAATAGCAAAATAGTATAAAGTCCATGTAAATTGAAATTCAAAAAACACTCTCTTATATATGTAATCTCGAAAAGCCGTCTCGTAAACATCCTTACGAACGCCGCTTCTGACTCGTAAATTTTAATGCACTGCTGGCCAAACGAAACGGAGCAAACGATTTTTTTGTGCCAATAAGCGAAATTTTAGAAATACCGCATAAAGTATTCAGATTATGCGGTTTTTGGATCCCGTTCATAAAGTTCATCATGAATTATCTTATCCAAGCCCCTTGGTGTTATATCAATTAATAAATCAGTTACAAAGCACTTCCAGTTCTGGAGAGAACTCCCTTCTCATTGTATAATATATTTTTTCAACTTTGAAACGAAAATTATGCAATGCCGAGAAGATTCGCAATAAAGTCATAACTGAAGCGAAGCTAGTTATTTAGAGACTTGTTTACTGCTAATAAATTTACGGCGACCAGAATCAAAATGGTACAGGAGTTTAGAAGTTTTCCGAGCCTCTATAGTCCAACGCATTCGAAAAGGTTGTAGATTTAGAAGCAATGCAGATAATCCTATTCATATTTTGGGTCAGTTCGTAGAATAAGAAAATATGCAAATATTTTTACGAATGCACTTTTCTAGATGAGGTCATAAATTTATAGGCTTTGCAAATAAATGGGCCATGAAACGATGTAATATTTCATCGCTCTTTATAAAATATACGGATTAATAAGCTCGTTCGGCATGAAGCAAGTTTCAAATGTAAAATAGCGTTTCGATAGGGTCTAGTACAGAGAGAATATAAGAGAGAATATAACTAAAAGGAGAGGCGACAGCCTGTCAATCGATCCATTTATGTTGATATACCCATTTTTGGTGACCTTGACTCTGCTCTGTTGACAATTAATAATCCCACTTAGTATCGCGAGAAAAATATTTTAAACCAATGACAATGACATCTGATCACCTGAAATCGGCGCGGCTTTTTGATTTTGACAACTATACCCTTTGAGCTTCGATTGACAGGCTGTCGCCTCTCCTTTTAGTTATATTCTCTCTTTCTAGTATCACTAAAATTGGCATTACTGTATAATATAATGAGAACTAATCGTTTGACAAGCGGGTGGCGCTGCATTCTGAGTAGCTGATTGTCACTAATGTTTGGTGAATTTAAGATATTAATTTTATACGAAGTGATTGAGTATATTGTCAGCTAGCATATCCAGTAAGATAAAATAACACAGTGGAAACTTTGAACTTAACCATAAATCTCAATTATATACTGTTATTAGCTAAAGTGTAAACTATTTTGATTAAGTTTTTAAACATAAGAAACAAGGACTTATAAAACTTACGACGGCGGCGGCGTTTGGGTCACATATTATTCGGAGTTTAATATTAAACTAATTAGCTATTACTTACTCATTAAAATAAACACTTTTCTTTTGCTACATGTAAGCAAAACGCACTAGGTCAACCAATGTACAGAGTTGACAACACCTCTAGACTGGTAGCAATAAACTGAATGTACCAGTTGAAGCAACCAGAGAAATGTCCTGAATCGAGCAGGGGCAGCACTGGTTGGATGTAAGTGAAAAAGTGTTGTTATATGGCTGAGTGTAGAGGTGGGGCGTGTTTTCACGTACCGTGATTTTTCACAGTCATGGGTCACGGTTACGAGTCACGGCTGCTCGTACTACCTACCGTTCGTTGCTCATTCCCCATTCCCGTTTCTTACATATAGCTTGAGCAGAGTACAAATATACTAATTTATACCGTGGTGGTTTTAGATTGGCAAATATTAACAGGTTTCGGATGTATGAATAATTTTAATATATGACATACGACTTTACGTGTGTGTAACACGCTTTGATAAAAACGAATAATATAAGAAGTTCACATTATACACTACGCGCAATATCGAAGAAAAATACAAATTAACCCCAGTAATGGTTTTTGCTTTACTGGCGGTTGGCGGAGCATTTTTTCTAAAAATGTTTGGCTCGAAAGGTCGACAAGGAAGCCTCCTTCCTTGAAATAATAACTGTTTTTTTATCAGTTTGCAAAAGTTTTGAGGAGAAGGGGGTATTTAAATTAGATTTTACGAAAAAAATTACATCAATAGCTCGTAAAATAAGAAAGTAAAAACAGGAGTGCATACCATACCCTAAAAATATAGTAACTTTGATACAAAACATCAGTTATATCAGCAAAAACTTTCACCGAAAATTTGAGGGTTTGCGGAAACTATTTAAAGATCCAATGTGCTTATCTCCGCAAGATTTAATTCAAGATGTAAAGAATATGAAGGATAACAGCATTATCCAATTTAGGCTACGTAATCAGGAAATGAAACACAACTCCCGTTGTGTCATTATCCAAAGCACTTAGGAAGAAGAATCTAATAACTACTCGTTTCAATTAACTTATCAAAAGTGACAATGAATTGAGTGATATAATTGAGGAAATTTAATTGTATGCCAATCTTGCTGGATATTACGTGTTTTTGAGGATACAGACTGTACATATAATCTCTTGCAAGTACGGGTGCTGTCTTCATGATGATGGGACCTGTTACCTTATTTTAACAAACTGTCGTATATTGTTAAATACATTATTTCTTTATTTTTCTTTGCCTATATATCTATCTTTTGTTTTTTGTTCAATAATTAATTTGAAAATTATTATTTTAAGCAGTAAGTACGTAGATATGTATGAAAATTGTGCGTACTTTCACAACTGTCATTTAACGAAACCAAATCCTAACTTTTTCTATCGCTTAATTATTGTTCTCCTGGCACACTTTATAAATATAATATTTTTGTTTTTGGTACGGTCTAATACATTATATTTCAGCTTCTGAGACCGGGTGGGCTCCCATTTTTGCTCCCGGGTGCTTACTGGATTGGGTAGTAATTTTCGAGTCACTGAAACAGCTTTCACGTGAGGAGAGAAGGTAGAATAGGAACGTGAACTTATCGATTTTCATCCGGTAAGAATATATTCGCATATCTGTGTATGTACATGGTTATCATTTAGTTTGTCCCACTTTTTGGTTGTTGAGTTCAAAAGTGTCATATGTCACTTTTCATTTATTTCTTCTTAAATCACTATAGGTATATAAAAAACGGTGAATAATACATAAATATCTTGTTATATATAAACGTTATGGTGAAATGAAATTTTGGGAAAATCTTATACAACACTCCATATAACAACTTTGCTATGGAATGCTGTACTCAAGCTCAGACTACAAACTCAAACTTTCGGCTACGAAATGCCGAAAACCACACCTAAATATCTGAATTCTTATTGAAATCATTTAATTTTAAATTTTCATTAAAAATTTACATGGTGCACTTTGGATTTTCATCTTCATTGTATACAAAAATCCGTTTCTATATTTTCGATAAGTTATAAGATAATTGACAGGAAAATGAAATTTATTCAGTTTCACTCTCTATAAGAGCGCTATGAAAAGTTCGCTTGCGGCTCCTTTCGTTATTCAAAAAGTAGCACAGTGTACACTTTTCTCTATATCTACTAATAAGGGAGATACGTCACAAACTCGACGAAAATTGGACACCCTGTATATTATAACTGTCAGTTTTAGTTCGTAATCAGTGCTGCAGAGACGTAACTTTTTTTTATAATTACGCACTGAAATTGGTTTTTATAAATGTAATACTAGCGTACTTAATAATTGAACATTGTATTAAATTCAGTACAAATATACTGGAACGTACGAACTGATCGCCATTCTCTTTTACACAGAATCTTTTATTTTTTTGTTCTGCTATCTTCCATGTGTACTTTATTACGCGCAGCCTCTAAATGTCTAAACTCAGGCGTTGCATAAACGAATACGTTATTAGTTTTTAAATACATACGTTGGATGATTTAGTAAACTTTTGTGTTCGCTAACTAGCTTTAATATTTATAGAGTTAATGTCGTTCCGTTACGAAAATAACCGATATTTAGTCAAATTAAAAGTTGCAAAAATGCACTAACTTATGCGCTGAATATGTGACATAGAATCATTTATCAGCAGCGTCCACCGTGCTAAGGTTGCCATCCGTCCCGATATATCGGGACTGTCCCCGTTATTGAGCCCCGTGTCCCGACGTGCCGATTTGCCTGGCAAGAGTCCCGATTAAATCTTTATCTCTAACTCAAATACTAATAAACTATATAAATGATATCCTGGTATATCCTAGAGTAGCAAAATATTAAATCTACTAATTTCACCGTTTTCGTATTTATCTCTGATGCAATATATCCCTATTTTCTAAGACTTGCGTCGATTTCAGCTAACTTACAATAGAATCAGATGGCGTAGATTTAAGTTCCGCGATTGCGAGTATATATTTGCCATTCCGGCACATAATGCGAATTGTGAAAGAATTTTTTCGCTGATAAATTCCCAATCCCAATGGACTGACGAAAGAAATCGATTATCATCGGACTCTGTTGAAGCTATTTTACAATGTCAATTCAATTTTAAAATGTCTTGTGCTCAATTTTATGAATATGTTAAAGAAAAAAAGAAAATTGTGCAAAAAATTAAATCTTTGAAGTACTTAACCTTAAGTACTCCCAAAAATACCTTCTAAATATGTATATGCTTTATAAAAAAATATATTATATTAAAATTAACTTGGTGTTGTATTTTTATTTTTTAATCGTACTGTTTTTTCTTGTTTTTGTTTTAAAAACGCACTTAAAATTTGAATTTTGAAAACCAAAAAATAAGCGTATTTGGGGGGACCCCAGAAATTTTTCGCCTGCAGCGCAGACCTCCGGTATTCGTTTTTTGTACTCATTTTTTTTAAGACTAATATTTACTTTGTGGCGTCCCGACGCTGACCTGCAGATTTATGGCAAACCTAACCGTGCATAACATGTTTTTGCTCTAGGTGTGATTATAGGGTGTTTCAACACGGTGTACGGCTAGGATAGTGCCTAAACGACAAGAGGTATAGAAAAAAGTTCTATAGCAAAGTTGTGGGGTTAACAAAAATCTGTGAATTAAAAATAATTTTTCAGGGTGAGTCACAAAAAAGTTATAGTAAAATGTATACTTTCTTAATTAGGAGATCCTGTATATTATGTCATTATTTGACTCGGCAGAGAAATTATTTGTATACCAAAGGGTCCGTTATCTATGGTATCAAGCTAAAGCAGCGATTTTTTTTTATCATAGTTAGTCTAAGGTACCTTTTAAAATTCCCAGTCATAATTTGTGATTTTTTTTATACTTGTTATACAGTTGGTTATGAATTTATAAATTTACCAAAATTTAATACGCAATATTTCAACAATTTTCCCTGTATTTTTTTATTTAATTGTCCATGAAATATCTAAATATTTTACCGAATATGTCCTATAGGTACCAAAACCTTTACTTAGAAAAATATAATTGAAACATAGTTGATGTTGGTCAGCAACCATATTTTTTTTCCACTTTTAATAATCGTTAATAATCCTTAGAGTTTACAAAGACAAAATCAACAATTTATCATCAAGCTACAAATTATGTTCAATATAACCTCCTAAGTTCAGTGCGCAAGCATCAATTCTTCTTGAAAATGAGTCGCTAACTTTTTCCAAAATATTTGGCGTAATTGTTAGGAAATCCTCCCGAATTTCGAATTTCATATTTTCACTTTTTCCTTTACATATCTTTTACATATCCCCACAAGGAAAAATCTAATTTGGTCAAATCGGGAGACCTTGCTGGCCAAGATACCGGACCACCTCTACCTATCCATCGATTATTAAACTGTTCATTTAAATTTCTCACTACTTGTCTATAATGAGCTGGTGTCTCCTCGTGCTGAAACCAGATCCTATCTCAAACATACTCAGGTAACCTTTGTACAAGCACATTTAGGTCGTTCTGCATAAAGTTCAAATACATTTGACATCTTACAGGTCCATCAAAAAAAATGCGGTCCAATAACATAATTCCCTATAATTCCTGCCCAAACATTAAGCGACCATCTATGCTGATGATGAATTTCCCGAATAAAAAAACGCATTGCTGGTATCATAAAAAAAGTAGACATAAAACGTCAACAACAAAGCAAGAAGTTATTAAAAAAACACTATATCACACGAGAGTAGATAAATATTTGTCTTCAATAATAACGTCGGGTGTGTATATTCGACGAATCAAATACACACAGGGCTCTATAAGACTTATAAAGGGCGGCTTTATACGTTTTATTACGGCTCTCGCTCGTGTTTATACAGCGAAAAGTGGAATTTTTATTTGCGTTTACGCTTCCTTAACGCCTCCGTCAACAGGATATTAAAAGTGAAATTTCCTTTTTTAGACGGTTGTATAATCAATTCGATATTGCCGCAAAAAGAGAAAAATTGTTTTTGTGGCAGAAAGGATTTTTCAAAATAAAATTCGAATATGCTATTATTTAAACGCTTGCTAAATAAATACAATTTATCAGCGGAGACACTGGCGTGTTTTTTCGTTGGCATAGAAACAGATATTTAAATATATAAGCAGTAGATTCCGCGAAAATTATTTTCCGTAATTATCATTTCGATCACGTGAAACGTACTATACATAGCTTCAATTTTCAAAATAATTTTGTAATATAAATTAGAGCGTTAATCGTATTAATAAAGAAGCAATTTTGATGAGTCACTTAAGTAAAATGTGCTATACGCAGTATTAATTCTTCGATATGATTACCTAATATGTATTCAAACGTTATTGGTATTAAACGCCCTATACACAGTTTTTACTTTTGGAAGTAATGGCGTACTATGTATTAAAGCGTGATTGGAATTATTAAAAATACAAATTTGAATGAGCCCCTTACGTGAAACCTTCCACACACAGTTTCAATTTTGAAATATGTATTTAAATGTTATTGGTATTAATAAAGATTCAAGTTTAAATGAATCACTAACGTGAGACATAGTACTTGAATTTTTCAAATACTTACATAACGTACATTCGAGGGGTAAATAAGATTACTCGTTATTGAGTGAGTCTAAAATAGTTTGAATTTTGAAAAAAAAATCATCTGATATTTAAAGACGTCATTGGTACTAATAAAGATAAAAACTTGAATGAGTCGCTTACGTCAAACATCCTATACGTAACAGTTCTCAAACTTTACCTAACGTGAATTAAAAAGATATTAATAAAGATTCACGTTTCTGAGTGTGTGGCAATACGAAAAATAGTTTCAATTTTGGAAACGATCATTAAAGACGTCATTGATGCAAATTTGATTGAGTCGCTTACGCGAAACTTCCTATACAGTATTTAAATCTTGCAAATACATACTTGCTTAACACGAGTTGTTAAGAAGGATATACGTGTTTAAGTAAGTCGTGTTCGAAAAAATTAAAGATGTCATTGGTATTAACAAAGATACAAATTTTAGTACGTCGCATACGTAAAACGTACTATACGTACACAGTTTTTCATTGGTTATAATAAGGATACACATTTAGGTGAATCGCTTAAGTGAATGGCTCTATATACGAACAAAAATTTAAATTTTTTTACCTATCTAATATTTAAAGACGTCGTTGGTATTAATAAAGATACAAACTTGAGTGAGTCTCTTACGTGAAACGTCCTATACTCTACTTAAATTTTGTAAATACTTACTTAAGCTAAATTGAGAAGGATACTCGTTTTTTATATGAAAAATTGGTTCAATATTAAAAATAATCATTTAATATTTGAAGGCGTCCGTCATTCGTATTAATAAAGATATAAATTCTAGGGAGTCACTTAGGTGAAACTTTCTATGCGGTATTTAAATGTTGCAAATACCTTCATAACGTAAATTAAGAAGACGTCGATGATAATAAAGATACACGTTTTTGAGTGAGTCGCATGCGAAAAATAGTTTCAATTTTAGAAATAATTATCTAATATTTAAAGACAGCATTGATATTAATAAAGATACAAATTTGAGCGAGTCTCTTACGTCAAACGTCCTATACAGTACTTAAATTTAAAAAATACATACTTAACGTGAACTAAGAAAGTGTTAATAAGAATACTCGTTTCTGAGTGAGTTCCATACGGAAAATAGTTTCAATTTTGAAAATAATCATCTTCATCTAATATTTAAAGATGTCATTGATATTAATAAAGAGTTAGTTGCTTACGTCAAACGTCCTGTACAGTACTTAAATTTTGAAAATACTTACTTAACGTTAATTAAGAAGATGTTAATAAGGATAATCGTTTTTGAGGGAGTCTCATAGGGAAAATAGTTTCAATTCTGAAGATGTGTTATTGGCCATAATAAAGACACACATTTAGGTGAATCGTTTACGTGAATTGATTTATATGAATTATAGTTTTTTCAATCTTGAAAAATATTAATAAAGATATAAATTTGAATGAGTCGCTTACGTCAAACGTCCTATACAGTACTTAAATTTTGAAAATAATTACTTAACGTGAACTAAAAAAGTGTTAATAAGGATACATTTTTTTGAATAAGTAGCATACAAAACTAGATACAAAAAGTTTAAAGACGTCATTGGTATTAAATACACATTTGAGCAAGTCGCTTACGTCAAACGTCCTATACAGACCTTAAATTTTGAAGATACTTACTTAACGTGAATTAAGAAAGTAGTGTTAATAAGGATACTGTGTTTGAGTGAGTCCCATACGAAAAATAGTTTCAGTTTGGAAAATAATCGTTAAAGACGTCATTGGTATTAATAAAAATACAAATTTGAGTGACTCGCTTACATGAAACTTCCTATACAGCATTTAAATTTTGCAAATACTTTCCTAACATGAATTAAGAAGTCAGTAGTGTTAAATAGGATACACGTTTTTGAGGAGTCGCATACCATAAATGGTTTCAATTTTTGAAATAATTATCTAATATTTAAAGGCGTCGTTCTTATTAATAAAGATACAAATTTGAGTGAGTCGCTTATGTGAAACGACCTATACAGTACTTAAATTTTGAAAATACTTGCCTAACGTCAATTTAGAATGTGTTAATAAGGATACTCGTTTTTGAGTTAATCCCATAGGAAAAATAGTTTTAATTTTAAAAATAATTATCAAATATTTAAATACGTCATCCGTATTACTTAAGATACAATTTCAAGTAGGTCACTTGCGTGAAACTTCCTATACAGTAATTACATTTTGTAAATTCTTTCTTAACATGAATTAAGAAGATATTGGTGGTAATAGGGATACACGTTTTTGAGTATGTAGCATACGAAAATTTAAAGACGTCATTGGTATTAACAAGGATACAAATTTGAGTAAGTTGTTTTCGCAGAACGTGCTACACACGGTTATTGATTTGGAAGTAATCACCAAATATGAAACAAGATGTCACTGGCCATAATAAAGATACACATTTAGGTGATCCGCTTACGTAAATGGCTCTATACGAAGTACAGTTTCAATTTTGAAAGTAATCAACTAATATTTATAGACGCCAGTTGGTATTAATAAAAATACAAATTTGAGTCAGTGGCTTACGTGAAACGTCCTGTACAATATTGAAATTTGGCAAAAACTTACTTAACATGAATTAGGAAGAGATCTGTGTGAATAAGAATAAACGTTTTTGAGTGGGTCTCGGTCTCATACGAGAAATAGTTTTAAGTTTGCAAATAATTACCTATCTCTCATGTATATAAAGTCGTCAATGGTATTAATAAAGATACAAATTAGGGTGAGTCGATAACGTGAAGCCTACTAAACGCAGTTGTAGATTTGGAAATAACCTAATATATACTAAGCTGCCATTGGTCATAATAAAAATGCACATTTTTTTAAGTGAATCGCTTATGTGAAAGTCTCTATATACAGTTTAAATTTTGGAAATAACTAGTATTAGGACCTCATTTTCAATAATGAAATTACAAATTTAAGTGATTTGCTTACGTATCTAAACAAATTTTATTAATGTCCTCAATATTATTAAAATAAATATTATTAAGCATTATTATATTTTGAAAAATATTTGCATTTTTTTTTCAATAGATAGGTACCTATATTATGCTTGTATTTTTAATCTTTATCAATTCCATTCATTATACTTTTATTATCATTCTTCAAATTCATATATCTTTTTGGCACGTGGAAAGTAAAATCTAACCCGTAAGCATTTATTAAAAAATATCTGAAACAAATATTGTATTAAGCGGTGGATGCGCCTCAAATAAACCGTAATTAATAAAAAAGCAAAGAAGAAGAGATAAAAGGAAAAAAGAAGAAAAAAAAAAGTTATGGTTTTTTTGAGAAAAGTTAAGAAAGAACAAAAGCAAGACCGAAAAATATAAGAGTTTTAATTTTGGAAATAGTTCCCAAATTTTTACTAAATTAAAGATGTCAATATCATGATGTGGTATGAGTGAGCCGTTTACGTAAAACGTCGTTTAGACAGATTCAATTTTGGAAATAATTATGTCATATGTAGGTATTAAGACCTCACAGGCATCAATAAAGTTAAACACTTAAGTGAGTAACTTACGTAAAACTCCCTGTACACAATTCCAATCTTGGAAATAATTACGCAATATGTATTAAGGGGTCATTGATATTATTAAAGATAAACATTTGGGTGAGCTACTGACGTAAAAGGTACCATACATATTAATTTGAAAACAAGTACTCAATCAGGGGCAGACATATTACCGGATAAGTCGATACATCATCCGGGGGTCTCGTCTCAAGGATGCCCCGACATGGCCTTATGAGCTAATAAAAAAATGTTTAATATTTCAGGCATTTTCAAGAAGAAAGGCCCCAAAAAAACTTGGCACACTGGCTAAAATAAAACGATTGGTAATATTTAATGAACAAGCCAATACTTAATCCAAATCTCCGTTCAATTTTCGCAATAAATAATAACTTACTTATTTTTCTATTATAAACTTCCTCGCAATTCTCGGTCGCGGGATTCTTTTGGCCGTATATTTAGTATAATTAACATTATTAATAGCGTTGGTATTATTAAAGAAGTTAAAAGTGATACAAAATGGAAAACGTATAGTGACTTAGTGACTAAAAATATTTTTGTGGACTTTAAATTTACCAACATCAACATGTGCATGAGCGGCAGAACAGACAGGTAAAGCTGATATTGATTTGTATCAAACTATGACAGTATTTTTTTGCGTTTTTTCCAAAAAATGTGGATGACAGAAACTGGGTCCTTAAATTTCTATCTGACCTAGTACAATAACACCTCTACCTAGTACTCATCAATGGTGACAAAACAGCAATTTTTAAACTTTATTTTTACTATAGAAATATTAAGTTTTTTGCGAAACAAAATGTTGAACTAGAATTATAAAATTATGCTCTATTTTATGTCTAGAAATCGTCATAAACATTGTTGGCCCAATTTTTAGGAAATCATTATTAAAGTCCGGGACGAGTTCTGGGTCATAGAGGTGACGGATACTGGGACAAACCATATTTAATAGCTTTTACAAAATCACAAAAAGTTACAAAAAGAAAACCTAAAGAAAATGTACAAGTAGTCGTAACTTCATCAGATGGGCAAGAATATTATCACAAAAACGAAAAGAAAACACTTAAAGAAATTCAAGAAAAGAAAAAATAAGAAAATTATAAAACTCAAACAAAAAGAGCAGAAAGATGCTAAGAAAAAGGACTCTAAATTAAAAAATGAAGAACATACTAACAAACTAAAATAAAAACCAATAGTACAAAAAGGTCACAAGAGTTTAAAATTATTAAACTTCAACCTTTCGATGTGCGTGTGTTCCTAGTTAATCTATAGTTTCTATTTTGTTACTGGTTCCTGTTTAGACAAACTTGACTTTGTTCAGCTACTATTGACTTTTATCTAAAATCATTAAACACTAATATCAAAATGGCTGAGTTTAAGTGTGATTCCTGTCAGAGAATCGTCGCAGAAAAGGATAAATATAAACTTCGCTGTAGTGGGGAGTGTCGCCGGTACTTTTGTATGACTTGTACTGGGCTGGATAAGGCAACAACAAAGGTGCTCTACCAACAAAAGTACCACAATATTAGATTTTTCTGCAGTGTTTGTGACTCCTAAGTTAAAATATTTTCACGACAAGGTGTCACAGCTACAAGGATCGCAGATCTCTCTAGCAAATGTCGAAGCTCTGGGAACCTGTCTAAAGAAGAACAATGACCTTCTTCCAAAGAAGAATAATGACCTTCCTCCGATTATTTATGAAATTTACGACACCTTGAATAACCATGACTCCAAATGGAAAATTTTATACATAAAATAGATGACATTCACAGCCTCCAAACCAGATTCTCTGATAATAAACAAGAAACTTTATTCCATTCGATTAAGAAAATGAATTCATTCAATTTGTCATCTATTTTTATGGACAATCATGATGAGTCTATTAAAGTTCAGATTCACGACTCATCATACGGAAGAGTTATTGAAGGAAATGGGCGATCTGTGAAAAAGTGTAAATCAAATGGCACTCACGATAGAAAAGTTGGCTGCCTAAGATAAGCCAATTATTAGGAGTAACCCACCAACAACAAAAAAAATCGACTTCGGCTCAGACCGACCATACAGAAAACCATGATACAGTGGTTATTACTTCTCCTAAAGTCATTAATCCTCCTAACGTCATTACTTCTCCTAAAGTCATTGCTCCCACACCTCACATATCCCTCATAAAAAAGACTGGCATTATGTTGTAGTGTCCAAGATCCCACCTCTTTATACAGCAAACCAGCTTGCACACTATACCAAAGAATAACTTGGAATTACTGACTATATCCGATGCTTTCCAATGCTGAAGAATAAGGACTGTTCACACCCCGATTTCAAAGCTGGTGTGCAGAAAAAAAGCCACCTAAAGCAGCTTAAGGGCATAAGTATGTGGCCGCCGCCGCCGCCGGGTACTGAAATAGTCACTGCCAATTCATCTTTAACACCCTTAAAGGTATCGTTGCCTGCAGCAAGTACTTCGTCCACTGGCTATCAACATCTTGTACCAGGCACTTTGGACGGTCGAAGCCTACCACCATGCTCTGACTCAACATCTGTACATATACCTGGAGGGGTGAGGTCTGTTTGGGGTTGGCTCTGACAGGGAAGCTTTGGCTGCCTATAAGTCTCTTGCGCTAGAGAATTTGGAGGTTGTTGTGGAGAAAAGTGCGAAGAGGGATAGTGGGCTGGATATGGGCCCGATGACTGCACCTATAGTGCGGCTGTCGCGAGATTCGGATGCGGCTAATGGACGTTATTTGCTGGCTAGACTGAGGGACCCCTCCATATTAAAGGCTCTCCGGCTGTTCCTTGCCTATCTCCATGACCAACCCTTCAGTGTGTGTTTTGAAAGGCACACCAACACTAGCATCAAAATAGCTCTATCTTCGGAGACACTTTCTAGTGACGTGGACTCCTTGCGTAAGATATATTTTTGCTTCTACGACGCCTACGGTATTGGTTCGGCTGAGGCTGAAACGGATCACTCTGCCTTCAGGTCTTTCGTTTCATCGGAGCGACTTCAACACCTTCAGAAAGTTAGGGAAAGTCATAGCAATTATTTTGCTACTGGCTCTCCGATTAGAGGGGGGAATTTTTAGGTAGAATTACGAGAACAGAGGATCAAGCACCCTCTGAAAAATTAGATGATGGCAAGCTTAGTGTTTTTCTTATTAATATTCAGTGCTTAAGACACAAAACAGATGAATTATTTCTTTTATTAGAAGAGCCTAATTTTCCAGAAATCATTGCCATAACTTAATATTGGCTAAATGTTGATGAGCCTGTGTTTGTCAAAAAATATACTACAGTAACTAGATTTAATAGAAGTAATTTATCTCATGGAGGTACTATTATAATGTCTACTAATAACGACTTTTCGTCAGTGACTAAGCTCGATAATTTATTGTGTGAGAAAGTATTTGAATTTTCCATCGTCTATCATAATGCTTATGACCTCTATCTTGTTTGTATTTACAGAACACCTGACGCTGACATGCATATATTCAGTCAAAGATTACTGAGCTTGCTTGAGTCCTTGCCTTTAAAAAGCAAATTAATTTTGTGTGGCGACCTTAATTTTGACTTTTCCAGTGTATGTGCTGCTCAAGAATCCCTTTGGTCCATTTTCGACTCTTTTGGTATAATCATGCATATTAACTCACCAACTAGATAGATAGATAGATAGATATTCTTTATTTGTTCAAATGTTTACAATAAACAAAAAACCCAGGAGGATGTAGAACAATGTCACAATGTGAAAATATATTATTTAAAAGATTTCCTAGATATTATAACTACTGTACTTATACATATACAATCTATAATGACGCTTAATATGTCACATCACAAATAATAATATAAATATCAAAGAGATATTTTACAATAACTAAATTTTGGATTTATTTTCTTGGCCGATTTTGATACAACATAAAGGAAAAAGAATAGAAAAAAAAACAGATATACACAAAACAAATGAATTATTTTATTTTTTGTACTTGAGTGCTTATTAAATTTATTTAAAGATTATTTGCTAATGAACCCTGAAGAGTTGTCCTATCCCGATCATTGTAAAATTCACTGATGCTATAAAATGTTTTATTAAGCAGGTATTTATACAAAACGGATTTAAGTTTACTTCTCGACAAACATCCAATTCTCTCTGGCAATGAATTAAAAATCTTTATAGCACAGTGTTTACCATTTTTCTGTAGGTAAGCAAAATTATACTTTTCAGGTACCAGACTATTTTTATTGCAAGTACTATAATAGTGTTTTAAATCACAATCAGAAAAGAGATCTCTATTATCATATACAAATAACACAGTATCTAATATATACATTCCCATCACTGTCAGTATTTGATGTTCTAGAAAAATAGGCCTACAGCTTTCTTGCTGCCTCATACAGAATATACTCCGCAGGCACCTTTTCTGCATTTCCACAATTCTGTGCACATCAGATGAGCCGCCCCAAAAAATAACTCCATATCGCAGCCTATACTGGATATAAGCATGGAAAGCGCTTATAGCAGCCGAGGTGCTTACATCCTTTGCTATTACGCTCAGAGCATAGCAGTATATACTGCATGCTAGGCTTTCAATGTGTGCCTTCCAATCCAACCTCCGATCATTTTGCACCCCCAAAAAAACGCAAACTCTCCAATGACTCAAGCTGGTCACCATTATAAGATATTAAAATATCATTATCATTTCTGTTACCAAAAGTAAGATATTGTGTTTTAGTGACGTTCAAAAGTAAATCATCTTGCAGAAAATATTTATCAAGCAGGTCCATTGCAGCGTGCGCCTTATAAACAAGTATTGCTTTTGTTTTCTCACTAAACACAACAGATACCTCATCAGCGTACAGAACAATGTATTCTTCAATGATATCCGATAGCTCATTCGCATATATAATATACAAAAGAGGGCCCAGGATTGATCCCTGAGGAACCCCCTTAGAGATTGCCACTTCCAGAGACTTACACAAAGCACCCATCTCATCATTTTCCACCACCATCTGCACTCTATCGCCCAAGTAGGATTTTATCAGACTCAATGCCACACCACGCACACCATGCACATCAGCATTCTATAATCCTTGTATTTAATGAATTTATAACTTTTTCTACTGCTTGATAAATAGCTCTAATCGTAGATTTGCCCTTTCGAAAACCATTCTGTCTGTCAGTTATTACTGAATACTTATCAAAAAAAGATGTAAGTCTTTCATAGAAACATTTTTCAAATATCTTGCTAATATTTGACAAGAGGGAAATCGGTCGATACTTTTTCTCTTCGTCTGCATCGCGCTTTTTGTGAATGCTCTTACATAAGCCACTTTAAGTTTAGATGGAAAAATACCTGTAGTAAATGACAAGTTTAGAACATGAGAAAGAAGACCAGAGACTTCTTCAGCCACTTCTTTCAAAACAGATACAGGCACTTCATCGTGACCAACAGATTTTTTGTTTCTGAGATTTTTTATGACTTTAATGATTTCTGTTTTAGTAACTGGTTTTAAAAAAATTGAATTTTCATTCCTGTTTTGAGTAAAATTTTTATTTTTGTCTGAATTAAATTTAGAAGAATGGCCATGCATTGGCAAAATAGTTGTTGATCTTATTTAGTGTTTCGGTTTTACTGTTGCATTTACTTGAAAAATTTTCAAATATAGTATTTTTCTTGCTATTTGGCCTTGCAATTTTGTTTACTAGGTTCCAAGTTGCTTTAGTTTTGTCTTCAGAATTTTGTATATATTCCTGATTCGAGATTCTTTTGGCTAGCCTAATTACACTTTTTAAGATACTGCAGTGCTTAGCAAAAAAATCGGTAGAAACTAGCCCTTTAGTTTTTTTTTTATAATATAATATCCTTTTATTTCTACAAGAATTCTTTATTCCAGCAGTAATCCAAACTTTACTCATTTTGGTTGTATTATTTTTTTACGAACAAATATTCTGTCAAAATAGCCATCAAAAACATTCAAAAAAGCTTTGTAAGCACTTTCCACACAATCACATTCATACACAGACATCCAGTCCATAGATTGTAGTTCCTGCTTAAACGCATTAATTTTATTTTTAGAAAATACCCTCTTTAGAATAAAATATTTTTTTTTCATTACCTTGAATAGCAGCATCATCTTCAACACACAGAACCTGGGCATGGTGATCATTAAGTGTAGTATTCAAAATATAGCCCTTTGGCCTAAATCTAGTTCTAGTACTATACAATATGTCGTGTCATCTTTTGATCCAGAATTCGTTGACTGTGCTGTCTTTAACTCGGGTTTCTGTGATCATGAGGCAGTATTAACAGAATTTTCGATAAAATCCAAATGCAAAATTGCTTCACGCAAATTATGCCGTATGCTTTTGGACAAAACTTTTCTAAATTTCAAGCACCTATGTCTAACGACTGACTGGGTTGTCTTCTCTGATGATATCGATACCGAATTTTCTAGATTTATAAAAAGTTTATCTACTCTGGCGTTCAAATCCTTTCCGCTCAGGCCTATCAAAATTAAACAACATAAACCCTGGTCAACTAAAGGCTTACTTACGCGCATCTGCAAAGAACATGCGTTCATTATCTCAGCTAAAAAAATACCCGGCAGCGTCTTCTTCCATGATTACGTGAAACTTTACAGAAAAGTCCATCATAAAACTATAAAAGCTGCCAAGGACATTTATTATAATGAGAGGCTGGCTAAATCCAGTAACGTTGCTAAAGAATCATGGTCTATTGTGAATAAGACTTCTTCGTCTAGCACAATCGCTAACCTAAACAATTACTTTGTAAATATGGCTAAAGATTTAATGAACACCATAACTCCTTCTCATGATCCACTTTCATATCTCTTTAATGCTAATGTGAATTTACACAGTTTATTCTTTACACCTGGTAGCATTTGCTGAGCTTCGCAGCACAATTACAGACATTGAAAACAAATCCTCATCTGGGACTGATGGGCTTACTCTGAAAATGTTCTCAAACTTGCCGGAATGCACATTAAACCATCTTACTACTTTAATTAGAAAGTCATTCCAAAATGGGGTTTTTTTTCAAACTGTCTTACGACGGCAATAATTATTCCTTTGCATAAAGGAGGAGATAAAGACCAAGCTTCGAACTATCGCCCAATGGCACTCCTTCCCACATTATCAAGGATCATTGAAAGATTGGTTAAAAAAGGCTTCTATCTCTTCTCTTTAAATATAAAATACTTACTCCCATCAATTTGGTTTTTTAAGTAACAAATGCACAAATGATGCGATGTTTTCCCTCTTTAATTATGTATACTCCAACCTGAACCATCCATCACTCTACAGCAACGATTTGCTGTGATTTCTCTAAAGCTTTCGATTGTGTAAATTAAAATATCTTAATTAACAAATTGCAGTACTACGGATTCAGAGGAGTGCCTCTCGAATGGTTTAAGTCGTATCTTAACAACAGAAGTCAGCTTGTGAGGGTTGATACGTCGATGTCTTCTTGCAAGCCAATAGATTGGCCCAGGGTTCAGTACTAGGCCCTATTTTATTTCTGCTGTTTATCAACGACATTGCTTGTCTGGACATTAGCGGTAAAGTCTGTCTCTTTGCGGACGATACTAGTTTCACTTGGAGCAACTCGGATATTACGGCGCTTCACAGAACTGTATCTAGTGACTTAATCACCATTAAATCATGGTGCGATTCTAATCTCCTGTGCCTCAACGTTTCTAAAACGGTTTTATCATATAAAAGTACGTTGCAATCTTTTGTATCTAATAACACCACTGTTGACGTCGTTGAATCTGTGAAATTCTTGGGGCTTTTTGTGGACAACCATTTACAGTGGGATGCCTTATCAAAAAGTTCTGCCCATTTTGCGCTTAGAACTGGTTCCAGGGAGCTTAACGTGTCAACTGCTAGAACAGTCTATTATGCCCTTTTTGAATCGCACCTCCGATACGCCCGGCGCCCTTCCATTCTGGGGTACGTGTTGTGCGACTCAATTTGAGCGTATTTTCAAACTAGAAAAGAGAGCTGTTCGATACTCACTGGGACTAAACAGTAGATCTTCAGGATATCTTTAAAAGATTTAAAATATTAACTCTTCCTTCCTTATTCATATTTGAATCCGTTTGCTTAATCCGCAAGCACGTATCTGCTATCCCAGATATCAGAAGATCATGCTACGTATTCATAAGTGGATAGTTGTGAGATGGCCTTCACATATGAATACGCAGCATGATCTTTATCTGCCAACTCCAGGCTCAGAGTTAGTTAAAAGCTCTATACTGTACAATGCAAAAAAAATGCACAATTATCTGCCTTTTGAAATGAAGTCAATAACATCTTTTCCCGCATTTCGCAAAGCTTTGAGATCATACTTATAGTTTGAGAGCTGGCAGAAAAAACAACTACCTCATAAGTTACCAAAGGTTTGAATTGACATGTCTGTACTTCTTTCGGTTGTAATTTTAAAACTGTCCGTCTGCCGGGTGTGAGTGGTCGCTTTATTAGTTTAAAATTTAAACAAAAAAAATTAAAATAGCTCATATCTACCCAATTATTACCAGCATAAATGTTTTATGAAAATGACCTAAGATCTTAACAAAATTGAAATCGAAGGCGTCTGCCGTTGGAAGTGATCGCTATTTCGAAGCAGACGAAGTCAATTATGTCAAAAAAACGCCATGAACTTCCTCAAGGGTTACCGCCGTTATTTTTGTGTCAAAATATTACTCAAGATATTACTAATCAAAGTTAAAAGAGAAAGCTTTGGCAGACGGTCGCATTCAAATCGCAGGCGGGTTTAAAGTTGAAAAGTTAAAGAAAAATATCTTGACTTTAATTGCAAACTTTAGCGTATAAAAAGTGACCTATTTGGATTAAAGATTTGCGAATTTGTTTTTAATTAAATAATTAAATTTTTAAAATAAGCATTTAACATAATATCAAAAAACGCCGTCAACTTCCTCACAAGTTACCTTCAATTTTTTTGACAGAATATTATTATTGTTGCGTAAGTAACGAAGACGTATAAAGAAAATTTCGGCAGACGGTCACATTCTAAGAACAGACGGGTCTAAATTGGTTGCTATCAATATAACAAGGTACGCGTAATATAATTTTTTCATTAAAACGTCCTGAGGTGTAGAGCCAAAGTTTACAGAATTAAAAATATAAGGTGGTCCACTAAGCGCCAATTCAATGAAATCGTCATATCAAAGGCGGGCAGAGGACGCAACGCGACGGTAAAAAAATGTAGGGGGTATTGAGGCAATAAGAGCCGAGTTTGACGCGATTTACTTCGGCCAAAGCGCTATTGGTAAACATAGAGTAAAATTTCCCGCTTAGTAAGTAATCAATGGAGGAGTTTAAATAATGAAATATGTTTCTATTAAAATTTTGAAAACTATATTTTGTGAAGTCCCAAAAAAAGATGAAAAGGTAAAGGCCTTATTCAGCATATTTAAAAAAAATTACGGCAAATACGATTGCATATAAAATTTGTAAAATATATTATTTTTTACTTCAAGAATGAAATTTAATACCCCGTGCAAAATTCTTTTTTAATTTATTTTGGGGATGAACAACTACATCATAGTTTTGTAAAACTTTACAAATTATTTTGGAAAAAGTTTTGCAAAACTAATTGTCTACATTTTAGCAATTTCTATATTTCGTTAATTTACCACAATAACTAATTAGCACAAAATTTAAAGTAATAGACTTTTAGATAAACCTATATTTGCACCCATCTTACATTATTTTGCAAATGCACAAAATCTGATTAAAAGTTATCTTCTTTAGTTGG
Source organism: Pissodes strobi (assembly GCA_016904865.1). Lineage (NCBI taxonomy): Eukaryota > Metazoa > Arthropoda > Insecta > Coleoptera > Curculionidae > Pissodes > Pissodes strobi. Next base: position 42,955 of record MU182348.1, read on the forward strand.
TAACCCAGTTGATGGAACAGCATATGAATGTATACAGCTCCTAGAAGAATTTGCAAAACTGTTTTCATTAAAATGCAAACCACACATTCTAATACGGCTATGACATTACATTGGTGTATCATTCGCATATTTGTGGGATCCTATAAATTCTAAGGCACTTTTCCAGGCATTTTTTAATACATACTCTTAGTGTACTCACTATAAATCGAAGTTAATATTGAACATTGATGGGAAGTAGGACAAATTTAACTTGTAAGATTTGACCCAAACATACAAGTGAAGTTAAATAAAAGCTTATAATAAACTAGTACATACCTACCCTTCTGGGCACCTAAAGAGCAATATATTGTCTGCCATTCGTCTTTCACAATCAACTACTGAACAAATATTTCGACTAGACATTTTACTTAGAAATCGACAAAAACAAACCGCTATTTTTGAAATCTCACCCTATACGCCGGACCGTAAACAAATTTAAAATAAACTTAAATCACCTAGCTCTCCACTGTAGACTGGCACCAGTCTACCGGGCAGGCGGGGAGTGGCGGAGTGTAATTTGACGATGGCGCGGAGTAAATCAACTTATATTTTAAATTCTGTAAACTTTGGAAGAGCTCCTTAAGAAAAAAAAATAAGTAAAAAACAAGCTATACCGAAATCTGAACATAATAGGCCGTGACTCATCCCCAAATTTCTTTCACAAAAACCCCAATATGACTAGCGACAAGTTTAGGCGTGCATAGGGAATACGTTCGTAAATTAACAATGTTAAAAACAATTAATTTTTAAAATATGATAGTGTATATTTACGCAAATTTATTTGATATAAAACTATGTGTCACTTACTGCCTACATTTTTCAGTTTCGACTTTAGTGATATTACATTTATTTAATTTCAAACACCCAATAATAACAAAAACACTACCTATTTTCTAAATAAACCTTAAACATTTATATTTTTTAGAGGAGTTTAGAATAAACCTTAGTATCAAGTTAATGCCATCGCAGAAAAAAATTGTACAACAAAAAGAAACAAAAATAAAACTCGCTAACAAAATCTATGTAGCAAGCAATAATATTATAGATAAATAATATTATTAAGAAAATTAAAATGTAAATTTTAATGTACTTTTCATCTTCATCACTACTTCATCTATGTCTGCGGCTGGGATTTCATCTTCATATATGTCCGGAGGTGGGATTTTGCAAATCTCATGAATTGTAGGAGGGGCTTGCAGTCCAGTAAACCATTCCAATTGGTATCTTCCATCGACTAAAACCAAGCCATGTTCTTCAGGATTAAAAAAATTTGGATTAGGCTTTGTTGCATAGTTCCAGATGGCGCAAACTTGATTAACCCTTTTTATTTTATTTATTAGTACCTTTCGACAAGGTGGCATCAAGCTCCAATCAAAGTTTTTAACTTTGTCTATTGGATTTCTTTCTTGGGACACAGTACCATCATGGTTCCTAAGAAACAAATCTAGCCTTGCTTCATTCACACTACTACCATTATGCCTACCATACATCCAGCATACAATTTTTTTAATGCCTTCAATTTGCTCTTCCGATATATCCTGGGAATGGCCAAAAGAAGGAAAAATTTTGGCAATATTTACGTCTTTCTCGATAATGTTATAAGGCTTTATTTTACCTTTTCGAGCAAATGATGGCGTATAATCACTGCCTGTTAAAGCGTGATAGACAGGTAAAGCTTGAGAAACGATGTCTCCTAAATTTCTGTATATATCGTTAACAGAATCGTATCTCAAATTATTTTTTGACTGAAGTCCAGTTTCTATCCAAATTTGCACTCCATTTGCTAATTTATGAATATTTCCCACTGCTATTATTAATATATCGGTATCGGATGCACGTATCACAACATTTGTATTTTCTCGTAGTTTAGCTATATGAAATATAATCCTAGTATCAGCTTCGTTATATAAACAATATAAAACCTCTAAATAAGGTTTTATATTGTAGTCATAACAAAGCTGATACCAGGATTATATTTCATATGGCCAAACTACCAGAAAATACAAATGTTGTGATGCGTGCATCCGATACCGATATATTAATAATAGCGGTGGAAAATATGCACAAATTAACAAATGGAGTGCAAATTTGGATAAAAACTGGACTTCAGTCAAAAAATATTTTTAGATACGTTTCTGTTAAAGGTATATACAGAAATTTAGGAGACATCATTTCTCAAGCGTTACCTGCCTATCACGCTTTAACAGGCAGTGATTATACCCCATCATTTGCTCGAAAAGGTAAAATAAAGCTTTTTAACATTATTGAGAAAGACGTAAATATTGCCAACATTTTTGCTTCTTTCGGCCATTCCCAGGATATATCGGAAGAGCAAATTGAAGGCATTGAAAAATTTGTGTGCTGGATGTATGGTAGGCATAATGGTATTAGTGTGAATGAAGCAAGGCTAGATTTGTTTCTTAGGAACCATGGTGGTACTGTGTCCCAAGGAAGAAATCCAATAGACAAAGCTAAAAAATTTGATGGGAGCTTGATGCCACCTTGGACATTTTGCATTTTAATTTTCTTAATAATAATATTATTTATCTATAATCTTATTGCTTGCTACATAAATTTTGTTTGTGAGTTTTATTTTTGTTTCTTTTTGTTGTACCAACTTTTTTCTGCGATGGTATTAACTTGATACTAAGGTTTATTCTAAACCCCACTAAAAATATAAATGTTTAGGTTTTATTTAAAAAATAGGTAGTATTTTTGTTATTATTGGGTGGTTGAAATTAAATAAATATAATATCACTAAAGTCGAAACTGAAAAATGTAGGCAGTAAGTGACACATAGTTTTATATCAAATAAATCTGCGTAAATATACACTATCATATTTTAAAAATTAATTGTTTTTAACATTGTTAATTTACGAACGTATTCCCTATGCACGCCTAAACTTGTCGCTCGTCATATTGGGGATTTTGGGGTTTTTTTCGAAAGAAATTTGGGGATGAGTCACGGCCTAATATTTTCAGATTTCGGTATAGCTTGTTTTTTACTTATTTTTTTTTCTTAAGGAGCTCTACACCCGAGGACGTTTTAATGAAAAAATTATATTACGCGTACCTTATTATATTGATAGCAACCAATTTAGGCCCGTCTGTTGTTAGAATGTGATCGTCTGCCGACATTTTCTATATACGTCTTCATTACTTACACAACAATAATAATATCCTGTCAAAAAATTGAAGGTAACTTGTGAGGAAGTTGACGGCGTTTTTTGATATTATGTTAAACGCTTATTTTAAAAATTTAAAAAAAAATCGCAAATGTTTAATCCAAATAGGTCACTTTTTATACGCTAAAGTTTGCAATTAAAGACAAGATATTTTTCTTTAACTTTTCATCTTTAAACCCGTCTGCGATTTGAATGCGACCGTATGCCAAAGTTTGCTCTTTTAACTTTGATTAGCAATATATTGAGTCATATTTTGACACAAAAATATCGGCGGTAACCCTTGAGGAAGTTCATGGCGTTTTTTGACATAATTGACTTCGTCTGCTTTGAAATAGCGATCACTTCCAGCGGCAGACGCATTCGATTTCAATTTTGTTTGTTTGATCTTAGGCTATTTTCATAAAACATTTATGCTGGTAATAATTGGGAAGATATGAGCTATTTTAATTTTTTTTGTTTAAATTTTAAACTAATGAAGCGACCACTCACACCCGGCAGACGGACGGGTTTAAAATTACAACCTAAAGGAGTACAGTACAGACATGTCAATTCAAACCTTTGGTAACTTATGAGGTAGTTGTTTTTACTGCCAGCTCTCAAACTATTACTGGAGAGAGCCTTATACACAGTAAACGACTTTTTTATTAATACTTAATTTTGAGCATCTTAGACACTGGTTTATTGATTTATTGTTTAATGCTTAATGTTTAGTGTTTAGGATTTGATGTTAAATATTTTGATATTTAATATTTTATATAATATTTTGACCACGTACAATTTGCACAATTGTAGAAAGTTTTGTATAGTTAGGTTTTTCTTTTTCTTTTTATTGTATGTTTCTATTTTTGTTTTTATATGTTTTGTATGTTTTGTACTGTAGCTCTAGCTTTGTCTACAAATTGTAAAATTTTTAACAATAAAGCATCTTATTATTATTATTATTATTATTATTATTATTATTATTATGTTGTAGTTAAATACGACGGAAAACCATTTCCATGTTTAGTCGTTAAAAAAACCAAAACCAACTTCACAGTTAAGTGTATGACTCCTATCGGTATAAACTGGTAATGGCCTGCAAAGGAAGATATATTAAGTTACGAAATAAAGGATGTTTTACGTGCAATGTCGGAACCAGTGCAAATAAATTCAAGAGACCATTTTAGGATTAATAATTTTCGTAAAATATAATGACAAGGATATTTTATTATTTTTATAAGATTTCCGTACTTTTCAACCAATACTTTTTTGGTACATTTATCTATATTGTTTAATAGTTTAGTTCCTCTAATGAACCATAGAAAGAAATAAATACGTACCTTTTAGTGTTAAGTTCGTGTTTCTAGAGCTAAGTTAAATAAACCTTGGGTTATTTCAACATAATATCTTGGATAATATAATACTTTAGGATTAATATTTTTGTTTTGTGTTCTTTTTATAACTTTCGAAAATAAGCCTTTTTAACACAAAAGTATTAATCTTTAATAATTATCTTAAAGCATCACGGATACTGGGTCATAGCCATGACGAATACTTTGACATGTGCATGACTTTAGAATAAAAAACAATTTGGATTTTATTTATAAATCTCGAAAAAGAAAGAAAGTAATAGCAGTCATTTTAAGTACTTCAAACGATATGTATAGTCTTTATTATGTTTAAAAAAAACACACACATATGAAGGGCCTTAAGATGACGGGTACTGGGTCATTTACCTTACCCGTGAGCCCACACATATTATGTTTTACGCCGAGGCCCTTTCCTATCAGATCCGCTACTACTTTTAATTTATATTAATACAGGGTTTTCCAGGTTTTTCATTAATACAGGGTTTTCCATGTCAAGGATTTGACGTTACCGATGATGAATTTTTTTACATACTCAATATATAAATTATTTCCGAAATGCTGCTTTTTCGGAATTTTTACAATTCATTTTCGTTAATTGTTTTATCGATACACAATTTATATGGGTATACGGAAAAAAGGCCATAAAACTAAATTTTTAAAGACAAATATGTACAGTCGTCAGAAAAATGATCCAGGGCAGTCCTAAGAGGGTGGCATCACAAAAAAATATCACCCTGTACGTTCATTTAAATGTTGGAAATCTGTTGGTAAAAATAGCAACACCTAGGCAGAAACATGATCATCATGCTTTTCTTTTAATGGAACACCCTGTATTATTTGATTCTTGATTTATACTTAATAATTAGGTGCTGTACCATCATCCCTAGAATTCCATATACCTAATTGAAAAAAATCTAAGATTGTATGTAGACTTCGTTCTTTAAATTCAATACCATTAATAATTCCACCGCGTATGTTGGCAGGAAGTTTTTGACTTAAATAGTTGCATTATATTCCAAATCGTCGTGATTCATGTCGGAGGTATAACGACATCGATATATTTTTTTAATCACACCTCCAGTATATTAGTGCCATTATAAATTAAGCAGATGATTTAAGTATAAAATGTTCTTAGAATTGTCCCTAGAATTCAAAAATGTAATGTGTTCACGCTATATCTTCCACACCTGGCCGCATTGTATATTATATTCTCTTCATGTCAAAACTAGTCATCCAGAAATCAACAGAAAAATTATTATAAACCTGTCCCGAGACATTCTGTCTTCACTGTATGTTATTTTAAACAGATTTTAAGTCTTACTAGGACGTTTGTATACAGCCAGCAGCAGTGCAAAAAAATTGGTCATTTTGCAATAAGTGCCAAGTTGAATCAAAACGCATTTTAGTCCTTCTACTTAGGTTATTTTGATACGTAAAATAATTGACATATTTTTCCGTGCGTCGCCGTCGGTCGCGTCGTTTAAATATATCAACTCAAATTTTTTTGGACACTATGATTAGGGTAAAACAAAGCAGAACACCTTTTTAAAACTTTTAATTAACGAAATTGTGTTACACTTGCCGTCTCGTTATATAAATTTATGTATTACTATAGAATTACTTTACAAATCGAAACTTTCCACGTACTTCCTCAACAGACCAAAAGCCAAGTCGACACACAAAAGGAAGGTGTAAATCAGCCCAAACTAGATCCGCGCTATTCGGAAATTACCTTTCATCGATTCTAGGCGGGAAGACAATATCTCTTCTAGTAATTGCCTTTCCATCATTCGTCAATTCCATATCAAGGAGGAAAGAACATATTTTCTGCATAGTTCGTGGTTAATTTAACATAGCGCACCAGGTATAGACAATCAGTTATTTTTGAAAACAATAATTATAGATTTGGATTTGCGTTTTTGATTGGTTGTGGCTGATATCTTAAACACCCTTAATCGATTGATAATAACTGAAATTTTTTCCACTTCATAGAATAATTTGAGTCAGATATTTGTCATAAAATATTTGACAAGATTGGGCAGAATGTTACAGATTGTTGCGATTAAAGATGATCTATATTATAAGTGTTAAGAAAATCTTGATCAGATTTAGGGGTGTGGTGATTGGAAAACATACTCGATTAAGGAAAAGCGAATTGATCATCAGATTTAAAGCTATTATATTAGCGTTATGTCCGGAGGTTGGGTCATGATGGATAAGCGTCCTATTAGATTTAGAATTAAAGAAGAAATATCTTAATCGGATTTAGAGATATTAGCAGCATTATGTTATATGCGCAATTTAGGGCGGAGGGAAAAAGCATTTTTTCGAAATTCGATTTGTAATAGTGCGCAAAACTCGCCTTGTCATCGGCAAAAAAAATGTCTATACAACTTTTTCTACAAGATCATCTTTTGCCCTCTACCATCCATTAAATATTTTAAAAAAGAATTGAAAAATTATTTTTGTAATTTTGTAAAATCATAGTGATTTTAGGTTTTTGTGACTAGAAAATATCAAAGGTTATGAGAATTTACACATTTTGAATTGTTAGTTGAGTGTTAAACAAAAGTAAATATTTAATATTAAGGAATTTTGATTACTTGAATGGTCTCACGATTTATTAATTTTACAAAATACATAATTTGTGTGGGTGCAGTAGACTCTAATTCTGATATATTCCATATTCTTTTCTTGGTGCAACTAGCCCTTGTTGATTAAATTCCTAGACGGTTTGCCCTTGGGCTCCTTCGCTTGAATTAACTGTATGTTTTAGTAACTCAAACTTTTCTTCATTTAGCTTTCTTGAACTTTTTAACCTACCTGGAATTACAGGGTTGACTAAAGCTCTTAAAGTGTAGAATCAAGAAAAGAAAGCCGCGGATGTCATTTTGGGACAATATGTTATTATTTGTGATTGCTATTTTATGGTGGAAGTTCTTTGTGGACATATATCACCACTGGTTGCCCTATTATTTAAGTTTTAGTTGATTTTTCTATAACGTAGCATGATTTTTTTAAATTAATTTCTTTCTGACATTTCATGAATCGTGTCTTTCGTTTTCGTTTCTTTCGACATTTCAAGAGTCGTGACAATAATTGACATCTTGATTTTACGTTTTGCTTTGCGCTTGTCATAGAAAGCGCATTTCGGCGATACTATCGATCGGCTAGCTCGAGTAATGTGTGTTCCGAACCATGATTATGAAATATTTGTTCTTGGGGTTGCTTATTGTAGATTAGTATTTAAGATCAAAGGTACGTAATGCAGCGTAGTAGAATGGGAAAATGGGAGATCATGAAAGTAAACAATTATAGTAGCCCTGCCAAATGTGCCTGCCTGGAGAGGCAGTATAGGAGCTAGTTAAAAAGAACGTTTTAATGAAATAATGGCAAAATAGTTAAGTACCTATTATCTTTATGGCCAGGGCATTTATTTAAGTTAAGTAAGAATTGTCAGGTGAAAATCTTGGGTTGTTGTTCCAAATATTGACGGGAAAGTCTTCTTTATGTATGATATGTAGCTCGTAGGGGATTGGCTTGTTTAAACTTTGCAACGAAACGTCCTGTGAAATTTACGGTATAGCCTTCTTTCCATCCTCTCCATCGATGGAAATTGAACAAAGGACGGTCTTCAAGAGTCGGCCATTCTGATTGGCAGTGTTGGCGTGGTGATAGTATAGTTTTGTGAAGTCCTCTAGTGGGATCTTCTACCCGACCCATATTTGAGTCTCCATGACTGGGATTTTCCACCGAAGAGGTTTTATTATGAGCCGCCTTTTTGTGCTTCCACGTAAACTGACGATACTTTTTGTGCCTACGAATTTTGTAAATCAGTTCAGCAGAGCGAACCGTGAAGTCAAATAAACAAATTTAGTATTAATAGTCTTGTCCTTGACCAACCGAATATCCTAACCCAAACATCACACATTCCTTACACCTCTCTACCACTCGCCAACCCACATTTCGCCACCAGCGCGGCGAGTTATGGCCAATTACCCTCAAGATGAGAACAATGATTTTCACCAAGTGGGTCAAATGTCACATTCGGAATCCCACAGCACCTCCCACGGGCGTATCGGCGGGAGGGGGCAAAAACTCGTTGATTAAATCACCTAAAAAATATCCAGATTGAAAGTTACAACCTATAATGTCAGATCATTCCTATCAGAAGACACAGACTAACTGAAATGGAAAAAGAACTGGAAACCATCGGATGGAACGCAGTTGGAATGTGCGAAATAAGGTGAAGCGACGAAACATTAAAAATCCTAAGATCAGGACACCCATTTTACCATACTGGCACAGAAGGGTAGTCCATTGGAGGAGTGGGGTTCTTTATAAATAGAGGGCTCGCAAATAAAATTTTAATGGTGCGAACAATTTCCAGTAGAGTGGCATACATCACCTCACGATTGAATTCCCGCTGTTCCATAAAAATAATTCAAGTGTATGCATCAACTACAAGTCATGATGAAGAAAAATCAGACGAATTTTATGAGAACCTGGATGAGAGCATTGGATGAAAACGTAACACACTTCACTATTGTAAGGGGAGACTTCAATGCAAAAATTGGACAAAAAAAACAGAACCATCAGAAACCGTACTGGGCAGCTATGGTACCCCACGCAGAAACGAACGCAGTGGAAATGAAAAGAAATATGTACCAAATGAACAGCTTTTTCTACAAGAAGCCACTGATGGTAATGCCAAAAACGAAATCGACTTTATTGTAACTGTTAAAATATATATTGTCAAAGATGGTACAGTACTGAACAAATTCGCTATATCTAGTGATCATGGATTAGTGAGGGCAATAATAGAGATATCACTAAGCGCGGAGAGACATAAAATGGTAAACAACAAAAATAACAAACCATGGACCCCACTAGAAGAGACAACCATATTCGAAAAATACATTACAGACTCCCTAAACCTAAAACCTCCAACAGACGATACTAACAGCCTCAACAATATAATAACTGAATCAATCGCAAGATAAATTCTGTTCGAAGAACCAACAAGGAAAATAAGTTGCGAAACTAGAGCAAAAATGGAACAGAGAAGGAAATTAAGAGAGGAAAATACAAGGCAAAGAGAATTGAACATAATCAACAAGGATATAACATATAACATAAAGAAACATTTGAGGAAGTATAAAAATGAACAAGTAATACGAATTATAGAAGAAAACAATGGTACAAAAGTATTAAAGAAAAAGCTCTCTACTGGGAAAGAACAGATTTTTAATTAAAAGACACAAATGGAAGAATTACACACAACAGAGAAGGAATACTGCGTGTAGTTGAACAGTTATATGGAGAGCTATACGCATACCAGTACTAATTGGCAGAAAATCAGGAAAATTATGTACCAACTAAGGTTCAGAAGGAATTCCGGATATAACGACAGGCGAAATCAAACACGCTCTAAGAAAGCCAAAAAAGAGCAAACCTCCGGGAGAAGATCGAGTGATAACAGAAGTAATAAAAAATAGGAGACAAGAACT
>MU182348.1:73042-106305 GCA_016904865.1 Pissodes strobi
TCTTAGGAACAATATTTTGGTAGCAGTTTAGCATCTAAATTGTAAATGTATATTGAATTACGTTATAATAGCATCAAAATAGAGTCTTTAGTGAATTTGTTGGGCGAAAATGTTTAGTATAAAAGGTATTTTAATTTATTTTGTTCATTGACGCAGCGGCTTTTCTACACGATTACCCTTAAGTAATTATTTATTATAGCCTCTTCACCTAAATTTCCAATTTTAGTATTATAACCGTTATGATAGCATTAAAATACATTTTGCTCAGAAAAATCTTCTAGCGCAAATAATCGATAAATTAAAAATTTCTAAATAATTATAAAATTTTTAATATTTTTTTTACTGTTAGGGACAAAAATAAACCAGACTAACACAAGTTAAACACATCTAACTGAAACTAATCAAAACTAGCCCACAAACTAGCAATAATAGAAATTAAAGCCCGCTCTTAGTAAAGGTATATATTTGTGTTAAATATTCAATTATTTCCTTTATTTTAAAGAGTATTACGGATGTAAGAAGAACAGTAATTTAAATATTCTATTAAACTTCAAATAATACTAATGTAATAAAAAAGCCAATTTAATAATCAGTTCTCCAGGCTTATTTGTTTCCTATTTGTTAATTTTTTTTTCCAAACTTGTATTTGATGTATTCGATTATTTAGCCTATTTTAAAGAGTATTGCATTGTGGGGTATAAGAATAAAGAACAATTAATTCTAATTTTTATTAATCAATTTAAAATAAAAATACTTTTTTCTACTACCGTGCGTAAAATACTCACTTTACGCACTCTCTGAGATTCGTAAAATAGGCCTTTTTAATGTGCAGTGCGTAAAGTAGTTTATTTTACGCACTAGTGCGTAAAGTAAGTAATTTTACGCACTAGTGCGTAAAGTAAATCTGACATATTTTTTGACGTTTGGGTTTTTACGCACTAGTGCGTAAAATAATTTATTTTACGCACTAGTGCGTAAAGTAATTTAATATTATTTTTGCTTTTTCATATATTTTTCGATAGTAGAAAAAATTTGTATGCTACTCATGTGTAAAGTAGCCTTTTTTTATTCATGGGATTGGCGCATTCGCCTACGGCTCATGCGACAATATTCCCATTCATAAAAAAAGAGTCACTTTACACACTTGTTGCATAAATAACTATTTTCTACTACCGTGCGTAAAGTACTCACTTTACGCACTCTTTAAGATTCGTAAGATATACCTTTTTAATGCAGTGCGTAAAATAAATTACTTTACGCACTAGTGCGTAAAATAAATCTGACATATCTTTTGACATTTAGTTTATACTTTGTCAAGATCCTTTACATACAGTTTATGTCATAACTGACTGCTTGTTTCACAAAATAATACAATTTTAAAAGTTCCTACCACATTTAATATTAGATATAAGTAAATTACAAAATGCATTTAAAATAAAATGAATAATTAATTAACATAAGTATGATGCTACTCAGCGGCCGGCCCGGCCGTCGCTGTCGCGTCGTAGCTTCATTTTCTTTATCATCAAGTTACCACTGCCCTCTGACTATCATGTTTCGGCTTTAATTTTGACGCGCTTCATTAATTTTTGTTTCCAGTTTGACAGTTCGTCTTGGGTTCGACATATTTATACCAAATTGTTTCAAACTAATCAATTTAATAGTGTAATTTTATTGTTGCTGCAAGAGGTAAGTTAATATACTAGTACATTGAATTTTATGTGCGTCATATTATATTTTATTTAAGTTTGGAAATTAAATTATTTAACATGAATGACTCAAACCCTTCTAACTTAGATATTGATTCTACCCCAGCGGAGATAGTTTCGTTAGCCCAGAAAGCATCTTTACATTTGCTTCGAGTGAAATCTATCACTATAACCAAAAATATAACTTGTTTATGGATTGGTGTAAAACAAAGAACATTTCGAAGTTTTCTGAAAATGCATTGTTGGCATATTTTGTAGAAGAATTATGCACCTATAAGCCTTCCACACTTTGGTCAATTTTTTCAATGTTGAAATCTATTTTAAAAGTGAAAAATAACGTTGACATTTCCGCCTACCACAAATTGGGGTCATTTTTAAAGCCGAAAAGCAAGCACTTCAAGCCAAAGAAATTCGGAGTTTTTGAAAAGCATCATTTCATAAAATTTATTGTGGAAGCGCCAGACTCAAAATCATTTTTCACATAGTCTTTAGATGATCCATATTTGAACCCTATTTTAATATTTTTTATTTTTAAGTGGAAATGCGAATCAAAACCTTATATAATTGATATATTTCATTTTATTTCTTATAGGGAGTTTACATTAGGTACAATGCAATATTAAAGAGCATGCAAAATATTCCGTTACCGCAAATAAATAAATATTGGATGTCGTTCTGGTGATTTAACTTCGATTTACGTAAAAATCGCGAATAAATATGAAAGAATATGCAAAATTTACACACTTTGAGTGTGATGACTGATTTTTGTGGATACTTCTCATTTTGATTAAAAGTGGCATGCTATGTGGATTATTTGCAATGAATCTAGAGCAAGCATGTTTTAATTTGATGCTATACGCCAAAAAAAAAATGTGATGATTGCAAAATTTAAAAGGCGCATGGAAAAGGTCAATTTTTTATTGTAATTTACTTGCCATTTTATAATGTAATTCCGTATTTATTGATTTGTGTATAATATGTTCAGAAAAAAAAAACAAATTGATATTATATTTTTTGCAATAGAACTCCCTGTTATTACATTCCTCTCTTAGCTGAATGATTCCATTACGAAGTCTTTTTAATATAAATGCAATAATATAGGGGGTGATTCACTTTTTATGTTTGTAAGAAGTTGACGTATCAAAAAAAAATTTACAAATGATATCGCGTTAACCCAAAGTAAGGAAAATAATCAAGAATATTGTTGACCTTCTAGTGTTCTCGAATTATCAACCTGTGAACCAGCATTGCCTCGATTTGAACAAAACGAAACAAATACTACCTATAATCTACCTTTAATATCCACACCAAATATTATATCCGATAACGGTGTAATTTCCGAAAATTCACATTCCGTTCTTTCGAAGATTCAAGGATTCCCGTTTAATAATTGTACTTTTGGTAACTGTAATTTCAATATTAATATTTCCCACAAATAAATAAATGTACCTATTATCAGAATGTAATTAATTCAATTTAGCTTAATATATTAAAATATCAACAATAAATGTTTATCAATTAATCACACATAATATTTCTAATTTTCATTATTAAAAATTACTTATCTTAACATTTGAAACGATAATTAACATGTTTTTATTCATCTTTACTTTACACACTAGTGCGTAAATAATTTTTACTTTACGCACTAGTGCGTAAAATAATTTAGTAATATTTTTATTTTTTTATATATTTTTCGGTAGTAGAAAAAATTTTGTATGCTACTCATGTGTAAAGTACTCTTTTTTTATTCATGGGATTGTCGCATTCGCCTACGGCTCATGCGACAATATTCCCATTTATAAAAAAAAGGGTAACGTTACACACTTATTGCATAAATAACTATTTTCCCACGAGGAATAAAAACCTTCTTAAGACGCACTGGCCTGTTGATCTGTCGGTCGACTAGTATCGCATTTCAGCACATCTAGAGATCTACTTGCTGACCAACAAATTCCCCTTTACGTCTGCCCTTTGCCAATTTTCGTTCACTCAACACCTTCTAAACAAGAAGGTACTTATACCTAAATCTATTATAATTCCCTCTATATTTGGGAATACAACATGTTAACACCATGTTTTCAATTCACTCAACACCATTATACGCAATTATTTAAAAATGTTCCCAACTAAGCGACTGAGCTTAAACCAAAGTTTAAATAACATACCTACAACCACTCTACAACCCTCAATCAATATTTAATAATACTATAGATAAAAGGGAGAAGTAGGAAAGATTTTTTAAAATTCGATTTTTAACGAATGTAAACCCAAATTAATTATTGCATTTTTGGATTTTACGGATTCATGCAGATAAAGGATTTATTGTTGATCAACATGTCAAATCAGCCGAACATCAGCTCAATGTGCGAAAATTGCAACGAGGGGAACCCTCCCAGCAAACAATACAACTTTGTCTTGAAGAAAAACCAAAAATCAGCTTACAAGCCCAGTTCAATGACGACTTATGTAAGGCATTCATTGAAGCCAATATACCACTTAAAAAACTGAGCAATCCCAATTTAGGTTCATTTTTGACAAAATATTGTAAATTTAACATCCCGGACGAGTCAACTGTACGTAAAGGTGGTGTTGATGTCATTTACAAACAAACTGTAAATGACATTAAAAAAGGAGCGGGTGAAAAAATGTAATCTTGTGGTTGATGAAACAACGTGTGGGAGATAATATTGCACACGCATTGATTGGAGTCTTAGGGGAAACTAATGATTATGGTAGATCCTATTTAATTGCATCCAAACAACTGGAAAAAAACAACAATATAAGTGTAACCAGATTTGTTCAAGAAACATTAACCAACTTTTTTTGCCCGATAGTGTTCCGTCAGAAAAATTCATACTCCTTTTGTTGGATGCTGCACCCCATATGGTTAAGGCAGCACAAAATTAAAAAATATTTTATTCTAACCTATTTCATGTTACTTGTTTGGCTCATGGTATCAATAGAGTGGCAGAATGTATAAGAAACCAGTTTCCATTGGTAAATGATTTAATTAATCAAGTAAAAAAAGTATTTCTAAAAGCACCTTCGCGTGTTCATTTTTATAAGGAAAATTGTCCAAATATTCAATTACCACCACAACCAGTAATAACTCGCTGGGGAACTTGGTTAGCCGCTGCTATATTTTATGCCGAGAACTTTGAATTAGTTAAAAAAATTATCGAAGATCTAAACGACTCGTCTTCTGCCGCTCTAATAAATGCAAAAACTCTTTTTTCTAACCCATCAGTGAAAGAAAATTTAATATTTATAAAAACAAATTATTCTTTTGTATCTATAGCACTCACGAAATTGGAGGCTACCTCTGTTTCTTTGACAGATTCAGTGGCTTCGAACAATCAATTTGAGGTACATTGCAAACTGTTGGGAATGCGGCTATAAAAAAATTTATGTCAGTAATTGAAAATAACACAGGCTTCAAAATCCTAAAATATATTTCAGAAGTTTTTATACGCAATTTCACTAGTTTCAACAGAGAACTGGATTGTATAAATTAGAAACACACTTAATTCCAAAACTAAAATGCTGTAAACTAAACTAAACTAAACTTCTGTAGATGTTGAGCGAGGTTTTTCTATTTTTAAATATATGTTTACAGAAAAAGACAGAATTTTCTTTCAGAAAATTTTGAAAAACATTTAGTAATAAATTGTTTTTATAACTGCAAAGAATAGTTTGTTAATTTACGACTTGTATGTTGTGCAAGTTGCTATTATCTGAATATATCAAAGGTATTGTTAAATTATTAATTGTATTAAGTATTAATTTTTTTTATAATCACAAATAATATTTTATCACTGTAAGATTTATATGTTTTAGATTTTATGTTTTGTAATTTGCTATGTAAGTATCAATGTGTGCATCTATGAATAAAAAAAGGCTTTTATTACGATTTTTTTTGTTTCATTGATATTTATTTAAATAAGTCTGTGGTATAGGCAAAAAATTATAGGATTTCAAAAGAACGGGTTTAATTATAAAGAAATTATTCTGGCCTTATTTAAAATAACAGTAATGTTCATAATTTTTCATATAATAAAAATGCATATATTATTTGTATTTTTTGTTTATTTCGATGCATATATTCTGCAAATTTTATGCATTTAAAAGCGCATATATTGGAGTTTTTCGCTTGCATTTTTCCACTCTTTAATAAGCATACTTTATATTTTTTTAAATTGAACACCCTGTATATTGCTACATTTTTGGGCTCTCTAGAAAAATTTAAGCACATTTTGTGTATAATACCCTAGCTTAGCTGTTTACCAAATATTGACAGTTAAAACTCGGCTATTTTGACACATTGACAGGCTCTAAAATTTAAACCGCACAAGTTCAAAGAAAACGGTTTGCACATTCCTATCTTAAGTTTTCACAACCTATCGAATGACAGTATCTTCGAATTTAACTCGGGGATAAAATTAACCGGAACTTTTAAACCTCCGGTTAAATTCAAAGTTACTATCATTCGATAGCCGATAGCTTATGAAAGCCCAAGACAGAAATGTGCAAACCGTTGTCTTTGATCTCGTGAGGTTTAGACTTTAGAGGCTGTCAAAGTGTCAAAATGCCCGACTATCAACTGTCGATATTTCGTAAACAGCTTAAGATAGATATAAAATATTATACACGAGATGTGTTTAGATTTCTCTAGAAAGTTCAAAAATGTAACAAAAACAACCTGTATTGTTCCGGTTAAAAAAAATATAAAGTAGAATTATATGTCAGAAAATTGTTAGTGTTTTGTTTTATCTCTAACTTAAAAAAAAAACTTGGCCACCAACCCTACTTTTTTTGTGTACCTTGATTAAAAACAAAAAGTTACAGCGAATCAAAATGCTATCAAGATAAATTGAACGCACGATACATAAGCAGCAGGATTCTTAGTTTTGATCAGGAAATTAGGTTGCAGCGGGTGGTGAGAGATAGTCTGTTGAAACTGATGGTCCGCTTGACTCTTTATATAATAAAATCTGCTGACCATTGCAACTTTAAACCTCAAAATTGATTACGTTCGTTGCTCCCGCTTTTTATAATTTTCCTTGAATGTTTACACAGTTCAAGTTCAAACTTAGGACAGGGTGATAATTAATTAGCAGTTTAAAGGCTTTAGTAGTTCACAATCTTATAACACTGACTGAACGACGTCAATAGAGTAGCCTCTGAACCTCCAATATTGTGTATGAAGTCAACGCCCCAACTTTTCCACCCGCTTCTTTCGTAGCGGATTTGATTTGGTGCAGTCTCTCTTTTCATTCATTCTGTGCCTACCGTTGGTATTCCATAAGAGTCCGTTGCTTTTCCAATCTCGGCTTTGTTAAGTACTTCAACAGTTAAGTTGGGGTTTATAGACTTGCCCGGAATTAGATCTATCTTTGGTGAAAAAGGCGTTTTGAAAGCCTTTTCTTTAATTCCTTTTTTAATCCTCCATACCGTACCCTGCGAGATAATTGTATTCATGACGAACCTATAGCCGCCCCCCTATGGGTCTGTATTAAGTTCACCACAAAGCATCCTCCACCTGCTTCTTTCTTCTCTGTTCTGATTTTCTTCTTTAGGTCTTTCCTGGTCTCTATACAGGGTGCTACAAATTCGTTTCTTTGTATGAGTATCTCGAAAACCGTAAGAGATACGAGGTCGGTTAAATTGGGGCAAAGTTGCGCAATTTAAGGGTGATTGACATGCTGTCGAGAAATTTACAAAATTCCGTCTACTTCCGGAGATATCCGTAAAAAACCGAAAATCATCTATTTTATTTTTATTTTTTCCTACCTTTGTTTGAAGAGATAAAGTAAAATAAATGTCACATTCATATTGCCACTTTTTCTCCTCTACAAGCTGGCGTTATCAAATTTTATATCCGACGTTTCGCTTTCGGGCCCCCTTCATCAACTTCATTTTTTTAAATACGGACTTGGAATTTTTATCTACTTTTTAAAAAGCCTTTGGTCTCCTAAAACCAACGATGTATCGCACTTATCAATAAATCAACAAATCTAGATTTTTTCCATAAGAGATAATGTGTTAGACAGAGATGGGGCGATCTTTTCTGACCCGATTTCACTTATGACAATATTTGTTACCACTATCGGACAAGTGTGATACATCGCTGGTTTTGGGAGACCAAGGGCTTTTTAAAAATTAGATAAAAAATCCAGGTCCGTATTTAAAAAAATTAAGTTGATGAAGGGGGCCCGAAAGCGAAATGTCGGATTTAAAATTTGATACCGCCAGCTTGTAGAGGAGAAAAAGTGGCAATAAGAATATGACATTTATTTTACTTTATCTCTTCAAACAAAGGCAGGAAAAAAATAAAATAGGTGATTTTCGTTTTTTTACGGATATCTCCGGAAGTAGACGGAATTTTCTAAATTTCTCGACGGCATGTTAATCACCCTTAAATTGCGCAACTTTGCCCCAATTTAACCGACCTCGTATCTCTTACGGTTTTCGAGATACCCATACAAAGAAACGAATTTGTAGCACCCTGTATATTACTGCATAGTCAACTGAATTTTCCCTTTCTCATCATCTGCCCTTCTGGCTCTAATTCTGCTCAGATATCTTCGAAGAGAAATACACTTCCGCCTTTATTCCTCATATCTCCCATCAACCAGTATGGGGAGCTATTTCTGTTGCGCGTTGTTGATATTTCTAATCGTTGTACTGCTATTTTCAGCAAATCCCCGCATTTCTCTAGTCGGTGGAAATATTTCTCATCCTGGATATTTTTCAGAGTTTCTAATAGAGTCTTCTTGAACTTGCTCTTATGTAATACTATATTCCCTTTAAAGTTCCGCTGTCTGGTTGCTTGGATCACAACTCTGTGAGAATGTGGCGATGCAAGGAAAGTAATTCGCGGCCTGGCAACGGGCACTCCAGGACCTACCTGGTGGGTTGTTTGGTAATGAATGTCGCATATGTAAAGGACTTCATATTTCTTCTTACAAAAGCTGCTCGTATAAAAAATCAATATGAGACAAAGATAAGATAAAGAGAAATTTGGCAAAAATTACATAAACAAATATTAAACTCATGATGATTCTGCCAAGGGCAAAGTTGCCCTGAGATGACACTCTTTAAATATCGGGAAAACATTAAATAACGAACGAAATCATAGAATATAGATACATAGGGTCTCCTACACTTATCGAGGACTTCAATTATTCACTTTCCTAAATTGCTCTCCTTAACCAGAATCGGAGTATACACACCATATAGGCAAAAATAGCAGGTTCTGCTAGTTGGATTGTTAAACTATAATTAGAAAAAATATCCGTCACCCTCTTGTAGGACTAAGGCCCTTTTTCCTTTTTCGCGAAGCCTTAAGTTCAAACTAAAGCCAATTCTATCAGTCTAAAAGACAAAACATAGAGCGTTCATGCAAGGTGAAATGGGTTTAGGCAAATGATACTAAATATACGATATGGCAGATAATGTTTGTCTATCGTTCTAATGCCGCAAGCATCAATTTATCAAATATGATTCAGTAGTTAAGATACGATTACGATAAAGAAAGGATAGATTGACTACAATTTCATCCGTAAAGTCTTATGTCCTAATTAATACAAAAAATTTCTCGTAACGCCATGTGCGATCTGTAAGATTAGCTTAATTATTCTTCCCTGCAAAATATCGTCATATAAGTAAAAGAGATAATAATAACTAAATTTAGGAGAAAATAAGAACAAAAATGGACAGTCAGTATCTTCCCATTACACTTTTTGCAGTCATGTCCAAAAACAAGATGAAAGACACTCTCCTATCTTTTTTTATTTTCATAGCGCAAAAATCCCATGGTTCCACGTTCCGTTACGAATGAGTGGTTGGCCGACTAAAATGATGCAAACATATTAAAAGAAGTTTTTTACTGCTGTGGTGTATAAAAATAATCCTAATATTAATATTTGTTTTAAAATAACTAAATAATAATATATTTGAAAGAAAAATTAATTTTAAGGGAACCTGGTGGACAATGGCATCTATTATTTGTGTATAAAACTAAAGAAAAAAAAAACAGCAGCCCGATTGAAATTCGATTCTACAACAGAGACTGTGTTTATGTCGAGATATTGTAGTTTCCTAACATTATTTGAAGAAATATAATTGTAATTTTCCATTTGCACAGCTAGGTTATACCTTTTCCCAAAACAAATAAAACAAGGCAGCAAAACGTTAAAGGTATTATAAGGTCTATTCTGCCTTTAAAATTACCAAAATGAAGTAGATTTTATATTTACAACACAACGGACTACTCGACGTAACTTAAATCTGGAATTAACAAAATAATTAAATTTTAAGCATTCCAGTGCTCGATAGATACATGATGCTCGTGGTGTTGACGAGACAAGCACGTTTTGATTTCAAGGAAAGAGTTATTTTATGTTTTAATTTTATATTCAAACTACTCACACTCACGTCTATTATCTACACATTTGAAAACTTTGATGATTAAAAATCATATGAAATATTGTACTACTGTAAATAAGTTGACTCTTTCTCGAGGTTATAAGCATTTCCTTCTTCTCTCATTCTTCTTTTCACTCTATACTCTCTGTCCATTTTTCTTATCCATTTTTCTTCAACTTCTTCCTCATTCTGGTTCCTTCCCTTTTTTTTTGCACATCCATCTCCTCGACTTGAAACATTATTGAACACCCTTACAATTTCCAATATTTCTTAGTGTAAAGTTTACAATTCCTAAAATGTTAAATAAATTTTGCTGAAGCATAATCTTTGATATCTATAGGTCTAATAGTGGGTGTGATTAATCAGAGTTTACTATTACTCTGATTAATCAAATGTTTGATGGAATTACTAGACTCAAATGACTTGGACCCAGCAAATTATAAGTTACTATTAGGAAAGTTAAAATATATGGATATTGAGGCTTGCATTATGAGTTATTTGGAAATATTTATCGTTGATAAATCTCATAAACGTTATAAGCTCCGGCCTGCCCAGGTATAATTTGAACGATTGACGTTATCTCCACCTTGCACTTAAAATACTGGGGCACACGTAAGCCAAGTATATGCGTTACACGAAGAACAGTTATATCTTGGATATGACAAATGTATGCATGGAGTTTCGCCTCGCTTGGCTAGTCGATAATGCAGATTTTCCTCTAGTCTCGAAAACTGCGGTCCCGGAGTTGGTCTTGTCAAACTAATCAAAAGAAAATGTTTGTCAGTTTGCAGTTAACTTCAGAAAAGTTCGACGTGTACTGGACTTTGAAATAAGGGCCGTTGTTTCATTTTAGCGCGAGTGTCAAAATTAAACGCTTTATTAGCGTGTATCATACGCTATTCATTACGATAGTTGAAATGTTCAAAAATATTTTTGGTTTAGAAAAGTTCTATAAGAATCCGTTCCTACCTTGTCGATAAGTTGTAAAATAACTGAGAAACGAGAGATCCTGAAATTGCAAATATTACATTTCCCTCTGTATCTCAAAAACCAAAAGGGACTTTAAAACTGTTGTTTGCAATAACTTATTTCCTTAATGTTCTGAACAATGCCAATGTTACGAAACGCTCCATCCCTCTCTATTAACTCTCTCTATGAGAGAGAAATTTTCCTGCAAAAAAATCATCTGCGTAAAGTGTCATTTTCTAAATAAATAAGAATTATTTTGCACCATATACATCAAAATTAAAATTAAACGGAGACATTACTTTTATTCCAATTCCACCATGGATGGCTTTCTAAAACATTATTTCTTCCTTCCCTAGTTGATTTTCTTTTACTCTCGCATGCACGGCTCCGCCGTCGTACTTCCTACGCTCATTTTTCAACTACAATCTTGCAGGACCTATTAAGACCTTTAGTCTCGAGCCTTTTATCCTTGGATAAAGGGTGGTTTCGTTCCAAACTCGATATAAAAGGATAAAAAGTCGGTTTAAAAAAGGATTTTTTAAAGGTCACATCGTGTTCTATCTTTGTTGAACGTTAAATTATTTTTGGATATGATGAGTTAAGTATAAATCGCTGGGAGTTTCGATAACGGACGCCTGGATATCCATTAAATACAGGGAGGTTTCTGAGTACTAACCCAAGGATGAACACGTGAATATTTATAGTGCTGATAATGCTTTATATATAAATGACTGTAATATCGTAAGAAAGGATCGAGAGGGTCGTGGTGGACGTGTTTCATTATATATCAAGAATTTTATTAAATACAAAATACTTGGCACGAATTACTCGAATTTTAATAATAATTTATTTATTGATGACTTGATGCGAATTGATTGGGATATTTTTTTATAGGAGTAATAGTGTTGATGAAAAGGTTTTCTTTTTTAATAACAACTTTAAGGATATTTTTGACTATCATATCTCATTGAAAACTGCGCGGATTACAAAGACACCGGCTCCATGACTGACGGATCTTATGAGATTGCGTGATAGAGCTCGAACAAAATTTAATAGAAATGAAACTGAAAGTTCATGGCAAGAATATAAAAATTTAAGAAATTTTGTAACCACTGCCGTAAAAAAATAAAAACGTGCTTTTTACAACACATGTTTGAGGCCGATCCAAAATGTTTCTCCCGTACCCTTAAATATTTAAATATTAATACAACTCCAAGAGTCTGGGTAGATATTATAAGTACTGCTTCCTCATTTAATAATCACTTTATTAATAGTGTACCAATCGATATCTGTTGTAACAAATCAGGAATTTATCTCTGACAATTATATGAATCAAACACATCCAAATATTTGACACAAATTTAAATTCACAGATATTAGCTCTGATTATGTTGAGAGGAAATTGCTGAGCATTAAAACAAACGCAAAGGGAGTGGATGATATAGATATTAAAATACTTTCTTTAATTGTTCAAATTTTAACGAACCAAGTCCAAGGTACTGGAGAGGGATGTTAATGAACAACTTACCGGTTTCTTTAATGAACATAAAATCGTGCCGGCCACGCAGTCCGGATTTCATCCACTTCATAGTACTACTACTGCTCTACTTAAAGTAACTGATGATATTTTTCGAGCAGGTGATGGCGGTAGCACCACTTCTCTTGTACTTTTGCATTACAGCAAGGCATTTAGTACTCTGGATTACGAAATTTTGTGTACAAAGTTGGGGTATTTTGGTATCGACAAACCATCATTGATTTTCATGAAGAACTACTTAAGGGATAGAAAGCAGCGTGTGGTGGTTGGCAATAGTCGGTCAGACTTCGTAGTGTTGACAAGGGGTGTACCCCAGGGAAGTAGACAAATCACAAATCATGTTACTTGGCAAAACCGTGAATTTCTGTCCTTTGCTATTTTCTGTATATACATCTAACTTTGCTAATTTTATGAAGCATTCGTAAATCTCATTAGTACGCCGCGCCGACGACATGCAAATATATCACTCGTTTTCTATTTCTGAATTTAAAAATGCTGAGGAATAGATTAACTGTGATTTGAAAACAATTTATAAAATTTCACAATCTCATGACTTGATTCTGAATGGCGTCAAATCTCAAATCATGTGACTTGGCAAACACCGTGACTTTCTGTCAGTAGACGTTAATTTTGTTATGGAAATCCATGATCAACACCTAATTCATTCAAACACTTCTAATAATCTGGGTCTTTCATTGGACTTTCAGTTGCGTTTTGCTTCACATGTTGCGAGCCTTTTGCAAGCAGGATTTACTAAACTGCGTACTCTCTATATGCATCGCGATTTTCTTTCAACCGACATAAAACCAAAGACAATTCGTAGTATAATTGTCTTTGATAAAACTAAGAATAGGTGATTCCCTGATCTTGTCAAATTTGAGTTATTGCGATGTATTATTATACTCGGATGTATATTGGCCAGCTTTAATAAGTAAAGATGAAAATAGCTTACAGAAATTAGAGAATTCGTGTTTAAAGTTTTCATACTTATAGAAAATTTGATCATGTATCCCCTCCTTTTGATAAATCTAAATGGTTTAACCAGAGTATAACAAACCAACGAGTAGCGACAGCTGGGGGACCAAATTTTGCTGCGCATGTGCGAAATATGAAGTCCTTCCGTCAAACTGACTTTTGTTGTAGCGCGTCAATTACGAATTCTGATAAATGCGTTTTAGTTTTGAATTGTGTCGTAATTTCAAAATTTTAAAAGTGAATAAGTGTATAATCATGCCGGGTATTTCTTGTGCATATTGTGCCTGTTCAATTAGGTCTGGAGATGGAAAATCTTGCTTCAAATTTCCTCTAAAGATTATCACCGGTAAGTACATAGCTACTAACACTAATCCTCAATATAATGGTTGTTTTTTTTTTTATACTTAAATTAATTGTTAGTAATTGCTCTTGAAGAATAGATAAATTTTGATACAGGAGTATTGGTGGTGAAAAAGTACAATTATAAGTGATAAATTGAATTCCAAAAGACGTAAGATACATGTAATGTGTATTGCTAGACTGTTCTAAGTTTCAAGTTTTTTTTTTCATCCAACAACATATTGAGCAAAAAATTTCAAAAGTAGAATAATAATGCACCCGTATATTTGCTTAAAAAATGGTCTTTCTTATTTAAAGTATGTTCCTATAAAATTTGTTATGCTGTTCTCACATGAAGAATCTTTGGGCAATTTCCAGCAAAATAATTCTATTGTAAAGGAATTAAATTATTCCGGCCTGTTTTAGTTTGTAGAAGTTATTTGTTGTAAGGCCTGGGTTTTATGTTTAGTAGTCCTGACATTTTTCATAGTAACCTAAAAAGAGAACCTAACCAATGAATTCAACGATTTCTATTTACTATTTCGCGGAAAAGGAAAAATAGAATAGAAGAGCGGTTCGGTTTGTGTAATCACAAAATATTTTGTGTTTTTAATGTATAGAGTTTCTCTCTAGCATAACGTGTCTTTAGTGCGTTTGAATCACAGATGTAATATTCTAGTTTAAATCATACCCTAATTTCCAGTAAATCTTCCCGAATCTTCCGAACAACAAATTTGGGTACATAATATTAAATATTTTGGAGAGATTATGCTTCTGTTTATCAATGTCGGCTACTATTGTATAAAAGACAATGGAAAGGAGTTTACTATAAACAAAGGCTTAAGGATTTTTTGAAAATAGACAGAAAAACATCATTGTAGGTTGGCCCCTCAATAACAATGAGCTAGTTGGGAATTATGGATAATAAGGCATCAAGTTGGGAACAGTTATTTGTTGCCAAAAAAACTTACCTTAACCAATAATTCCAAAAACAATAATTAGTATCTTTCTAAACAAAAATTCAGGTTATCGTCAAAAAAGAAATTAGCAGAATTGCTATTTGATTCTGTTTCTAAAACACAGTAACTAAATCAGCATTATTTAGTTCTTTTATGTGATAACCCAACCTCTTAAGAGACATATTTTCCTTTAAGATTTTTGTTAACTTTTAATTTGTTTCTGCTTTTTTTTTTGTTTTATGCAAGTATAGCATCCATATATAAAGGCTGTCTCAATAAGAACTGACTATTTTGTTATTTGGATACAACGAAAAACTAATGGAATATTTTGAACTTTATGCCTTTATTGTAAATCTTAAACATGGTAATTAGGTATGAAATATTATAATATATCTCAAATGACCACCTCGGCAAATTCATAGACGAGTTTATATCGATAAACTTATAACAAAATTACATCACACTTGACGTTTGGAGGTTTTGCTCTAAGTACTCTAGTTTTGCCAAATGTGTAGATGTCTAATTCAAGTCCACTTACATTTTGATTGCGAATTATAAAAGATATCACATGCAGAACTTAGCTGGCATTCCAAAACTGCAATAATATGTGCCTTGACGTGTTATAAATGCTTCATTTTCTGGGTATAATGGCAAGCTTAAAATCTCTACCCCTCCTGTATTGTAATCAAAAATTGCAAAATGACCAAGCTTGTGTTAAAAATAATTTTTTTAAGTTTTATAAATTACAGTCATCATAGGTAGATCTAATGAAATTTTTCTTTCAGTGTCAAAGTCTGGACAGAAGCTTCTATTAGAAGTGATATACTGGATAAACCAGTTAAACAGATGATGGCATATAGACTATGTGAAGTTCTCTTTGAGGAAATGTATTTTTCTAAGATAACCTCTGCAAGAAAGCACTTCGTACCTGATTCAAGTCCTACAATATTTGGTAAATATCTACAGTGGGTATTTAGGACAAGTCAAGATTCATCTCAAGAACCACGAAAGAAAATCAAGATCCTTGCAAGTAAATCTTTATAGCAATTGTTCATTGACATAAAAAAATCAAAGTATCAGTATTGTTTCTAATGGCACAAACTGTTACAGCTATTTCGTTTGTCTAATCATTATGACCGAATTTAGCAACATCATGTTGAATTCCATGAGTAGGAAAATTTTATTGGTTGGATTTATTATTTACCAGTGAGTTATAAAATAGTAATTACCCTGATAGGTACTCAAAATTCAGATATTTCACCTCATCGTATAATCACAATAATTCAATAAACAATATGTACTAAAAACACTACCGGTTTTATGAGTTATGTACCCAATAGAAAGTATCTACTGGTCACATAAATAGTTCCAGTTTTTATCTGAGTTGTACTAATTGATATTTGTCACACTTTATTGGTACTAACATGATATTGTTTGACTGCAATTAAATAGCCT
The DNA here is from genome assembly GCA_016904865.1 of Pissodes strobi. Taxonomy (NCBI): domain Eukaryota; kingdom Metazoa; phylum Arthropoda; class Insecta; order Coleoptera; family Curculionidae; genus Pissodes; species Pissodes strobi. The sequence goes on from MU182348.1 coordinate 89,416, forward strand.
TATGCTTGTTGTTAATACTGTATCAACAATACCTTCATTATTATTATCACTTTCAGGTCCTAATATTTCAAAAGATGAAGAAACAAAATGGGTGAATTTGGATGATATTCAACCAATCAACATAAGAAAAGATAATTCTACCTTCTCATCTTTCACCAACTATACATGCTGAAGAGCTGCAATGTCAACTAGGACTACATCATAAATCAATATATAAGGCCCTTGAAATCAAAATGAAGACAATGACTGATAAGGATAAACACTGCATCCTTTGTATCGATGGGTGATAAACTTCGTGCTATTTTAGAAGATTGTATTTTAAATTTAAAGTATATATATTTAAAAGTGGAAGGCATAGCAAGTGACATGGGCTCGAACTTTATTGATTTGACTAAATGTTTAGAAATTACACCTAAAAATACGGAGTTTCAGGTAGGAGGTGAGAATATGTTCTATATTTTTGACCCAGGTCATATAACTAAGGCCACCCGCAGTAACTTAAGCACACCTTTTGCTTTCAGGGTAGAAAAACGTCTTGGTCATTTATTAAATGTTTCTATAATTCCGATAAAAAGCAGTTCTACAGGTGAGCACCTAAACTCACTAATTCTCACCTTAATCCCACAACTTTTGAAAAATGAGAGTGAGTTATGCCGCTCAACTTTTGAGCGACTCGACTCAATTGCCAGTGGTATGAATACATACATGAGTTTGGGTGCACTTCCAAATGAAGCTTTTGCAACAATTTATATTGTAGAAAAATCTAGTAATCTGTTTGATATCTTGAACTCCTTATCATTAAATAATTCTTATAAATTTAAGAATGTATTTGACAGATCTGATTCACAGTTGGAATTTTTAAACGAAGCTTTGGATTTTTTGCCAAATTTAAAGGTATTAAACAAAAATGGTCAAGATTATTAAATGTTCTTCTCAATTTATGGCAAACACTTTTAAACTGTTGGTATAAATATCTTAAAACCAGAAGACTGATTGTTTAGAAAATTGCTTTGGAAGTGTAAGGCAAGAGGAAGACAATTGCATAAATCCCACACCAATACAGTTTCAAAGTGCCTTCAGAAAATTATTTTTGCAGATTTATTTCCACTCACATCACATGAATTGTAGGGAGGATTTAGATGATGTTCTCATTATTTTAAAATCCATGGACATGGTAGAAACTATTAATAAGGAGTCTGAAACATCAACTGCAGCAATTTCCTTGCCTGACTGCAATTACCGTAAAGAAACCGTTTCAACACAGAATGCTATCATGTCTGTGGATATTTGATGAAAAGGTGTCTGGAAGTACATTCATGTGACATTTGCTATGCTTTTAGCAGAGAATGTACTAGTATTGATGTAGACAAACTTCTGTCTCATTTTAAAGCTTTTAATGCAATTAAAGGTACTTTAGTGGGTTCATTTTATATACAGCCTTGAAAGTATTTTCAACTAGCAGTTTAAGAACATATGTACAGGCGAAAAAAATTCTAATTATTTAGTGAATATATTTGAAAAACTTAAATTTCTCCATACCTGTTCAAATTTTCCCAAGCTGTTTGTATTAAAACTATTTATAAGACTAAAAATATTTTATACTATAAAATTTAATAATAGACATCTCAAACGTAATAGTTCTCATAAAAAATGCAATCGGAAATTCAAAATCCTCACACATGTAGGTATAGTTGAAAAAAAATTATTGCATTTTTCATATCATAACAATTTACCCTCATTTATGAAAACTTATGTATGTATGTATGTAAATAGTAGCGTTTAGAGCTGTGTGTGTTCTCTTAAAGCAATTTTTTTTAAGTTATTTGATCTAGATATGGTATTGTTAATTTGTGCTCATTGCTTTGAGTAATATTGTATGGTATATTAGTAGGGTTATGTAACGGTAAATTGTTACCATAATGTTTATTTATAAAGCTAGTATTTAAGTTAACCGAAGTTCATGTCCCTGGGAAAACAGTTCAAGTTTTATCCCTTTAAATGCTTCGGCTAGGAATTTTACCGAATATCTGTCAACAGTGTAAATAGAGTACAGAGACGGAGGAGGATCGAACAAGGTCGGCGGGAATGTAGGTGCTCTCTTACTCTTTACAAGAGAGGTTGCTAATGTTAGACCATCATTCAGTAATAAATTTTTTTTTCGAGCCATGCCTTATGTATAGAGGACATAGTCAATCATCCCTCCCTGGGATGGCTTAGTCCTGCCTTTAGGTGGTAATTTTTTATTTTTGGTTGTACACGTATGTCAAAATTTGTTTACTAAACTTTGAAATTAAACATTTTTGTTGCATTTCTACCGAATTAAATCTACGCCGCAAATTTACTTTCAATAACCTTTGATTAATAAACGTTGTTAGACTAGTGAAAATTGTTGTCTTTTATTTAAATTAATAATTTAACACCATTGTCTTCATAACAGTGGGTATGAGGGTTAGAATCCCTTAAGGCAACTCGGGTAAGTAATTAAGTACTCCTGACTTACATCTCCTTAGCCTACAATCAATAAAAACTTTTTGTTTGTGCTGTAGCAAGTTTTAATTTTCCTCCACATTTCAATGGTTCCAAAAATATACCCAATACCTTTGTAAATATGACTTATCGTAATTTAAAGAAATGGAGTACTATTAATAATAACAAGAAGTTGCTGAAACTAGTACAATAAGAAATGTCTATTTGAGAACCGCTGAAAACGTCGTACAATATTATAATTTTCTACTACCTATCAAAAACCGCTGCTACACCTCTTCAATAGCCTCCAAACCAGGCGGGTGTAAGCTAAAAGTGCTTTATTTAGGTTAAAAATTGACACATCAATATCTTAACATGATAAATGAAATCATGAAATACAGAGGGGTTTATTTTCCTCTCAACGCGCCCTCATTAAAGGAAACTAAAAATTTAAATAAAATCCCAAGAAACGATTGAGATTTCTTTATCAATAAATCGTAGAAGAAATATAAGTAATATATATTTTTATAATGAAAGCTTTCAGAAATTATTATCGACAAGGGTGACAGGAAGTAGGAAAAACCACTATATTATAGAAAAGCTTTACGGAATCGGATTCAAATATGAAAAATGATCAATTATTCACTTCAAATTTTTTATAGTGTAGTCGCAGAGTCGCTTCCTTTCGAGCCACTTCATGGTTTGAGCAGTTTACAAATATGAAGTCCATCTGTCATCGGCTCTGCCGGAATCGGTCCCTTGAACATCAAAGGTGCCGACGCTTTATGTCGCTACTCGTTGGTTTGTTATACTCTGGTTTAACTTACAAAATAGTATATTTCATTACCAGTCCGGAAACTAGGCTTTTCCGGTGCGCGCCCGACAGTTTCTGGTGTGAGGCGTAGCCGAACACCGGAAGTAGTGCAAGCACAGGAAAAGCTGTTTCTGAACGTGTAATGAACGATATTTTTCATAATACCTCTCTGAAATCAAGACATAAACATAAAATTATTATAATTTTACGTATCCAAAATTATGTCATAGTACATTTTGTATTGAAATGAAAGCAAACGTCAAACTTGCAAGACAAGCAAGACAGTTATTTATGAAGTATTTGTGACGATTAATGTACTAGATTAATCTTGTAGACTGCATCGCTGTGTAATTTTTAACCCAATTTATTATACTTTATGCTTATTCTGTGACTAAATAACTGCAAATTTAGCACTTAAAATCAGGGAGAGGGAAAACTTTTCCCGCTCCCTAATTAGGGACCGGGAAAATTTTTCCCGTGCCCGGACCGTAAATACTTACTTTCTTTGCTCTACAGAGACGTCGAATATGATAGTTTTCAGAGAGGTATTATGAAAAAGATTTTTTCTTCAAACGTCAGTAAACCCATCATTACTCGACTGTGTAGGCGGCAGTGAAGTTTCGCTTTTCCTCCGCCGGAGCTTTACTTTTCACTTTTCCGCCGGCGGAGGTAAAAGTGTTGTCATATCAACATAGATACAATACAAACAAACATCAAAATAAGCGTCAACAATTCAAGAGTTATTAAACTAAAATTTGTATTTATCACTCAATTTGTGACTGCATTTCTAAAAATCACTAATTTAGGAACAAATTGGTTATTATTTGATCGAACTTACTCAATAACTGCTTATCAATACGGAACTAAACCGCAATCGAAAACGCAATTTTAAAATAGTATATTATTTTATATGGAGGAAAAGTGATACTTTTCATGGCGCGCTCGTGTTTAACAGCCGAACGGAGTGAGGCTGATAATAGAGAGCAAGCCATGAAAAGTAACTTTTCCTCCAAATAAAATATGCTGTTTTTTCTTCAAATGTCGACATATTAATGCAAAAACATCTCTTAATAGTAATAATATCTAATTATTATTAAACATAAATGGGTTCGCAAGGCGACTTAGACCACGGTCGTAGGTGGCCTTGCTTAGACCGGTGTCGGTGAATATAATGTAACATAAAGCTGTCAGTGGACACTGTCAACAATAATTATTTTTTTAAGATGGCGTCTCCGATTGCGTTTTAATTCCGTATTGATAAGCAGTTATTGAGTAAATTCGATTAAATAATAACCAATTCGTTCCTAAATTAGTGATTTTTAGAAATGCAGTCACAAATTGAGTGATAAATACAAATTGTAGTTTAATAAATCTTGAGTTGTTGACGATTATTTTGTTGTCTGTTTGTATTGTATCTACGTTGCTATGACAACACTTTTACCTCCGCCGGCGGAAAAGTGAAAAGTAAAGCTCCGGCGGAGGAAAAACGAAACTTCACGGCCGCCTACACAGTCGAGTAATGACGGATTTGCTGACGTTTGAAGAAAAAAATAATTATTGTTGACAGTGTCCACTGACAGCTTTATGTGACATTACTATATCAACAAACTGAGCCTATTCACCGACACCGCACCGGTCTAAGCCGCCTTGCGAACCCACTTATCTTTAATAATAATTATTATTACTATTAAAAAGAGACGTTTTGCATTAATTTGTCGACATTTGAAGAAAAAACAGCATATTTTATTTGGAGGAAAAGTTACTTTTCATGGCTTGCTCTCTATTACCAGCCTCACTCCGTTCGGCTGTTAAACACGAGCGCGCCATGAAAAGTATTACTTTTCCTCCATATAAAATAATATACTATTTTGTGCATTTGGCTATTAACCACTAGACACTGTACTCAATTTAGTATCCCAAAGCACAGCTCCGCCTTGTATCAGCGTTCCTTTACTTACAACGCCGTGAAACTTTACAATTCCCTGCCTCCGGGAGTCACATCTTGCTCTCCACCGTGGCGGGTTTCTAGAAGCGTATTAAAATATTTGCTGGCGAATCTTGATAGGTGTATGTGAATGGCTCAAGTATGGGTAGTCAGTAATTTATTTTTTTTTATTTAGTTCATTTAGTACTTAATAGCGAGTATTGTGTTAGAAATGTTATTACAATTTATTTATTTTTGCGGTTAGATATGAGTAGATCTAATTTAAATCTTGCCGCTATTGAATTTAATTTTTGTATTTGTTCTTAGACCATAATAAAGACATTATTTATTATTTATTTATTTATATTATGAGGATCTAGCAGTATATGTAGGGAATGTACAGAGGATCCAGTTTTCGGTACAATAGGGGGCTCGTTCGCTTATCAGCAATGGTAGAGAGATGCGGTTTTCGCGACATGATGCTACTTTTTTGTGAAACGAAATAAACTAAAATAGTTATTTGTGTATTTAGAGCGCAAAGTAACAGATTGCCGCTTGAGAAAGAATATTACTGCGCGACGCGTAGCGGAGCGCAGTAATCTTTCGAAAACGGCAATCTTACTTTGCGCTCGAAAAACACACAGAACTTTTTCTACAGCCGCATTTTTTAAAATTAAATGCACATTTTTCTCTATACTTATTCTGAAATTTCCAAAAGACTGTCAGTTTTGACATATTATGTTCGGGCTTCGGGCATATTTAGAACAGGAGTGCCAGCAACAAACTGTAACAAACGTACGACTGTCATTTATTTATCTCCGGTTTCCATGACCATTCAGCACACTAGACGGAAAAAGTGAGAATTTCCTTTTCCATGTTCGCGCTAGAGCGCAAAATAAGGATCCACGGCATTCGTCGTTTTTGCGATTTCATTTGAATTTAGTATTTAGTTATTTTGCGCGCGGCTGTAGAAAAAAATAATTTTCATGACCCCTTCCCTTATGATACACAGGGCGATTTTGAAAATGTTTACTGTTTAGCCACTCCGTTGTGCCCTGTGACGTACTTAAACATTTGAAACCAAAACTTTTTTCGACGTATTCAGCAAACTCTTTCCTAGATAGTAAACGAAGCTCAGCCCTAATGTGATGCGTCATGTAATGCGCCACGCTCGAGTTTGTAACATCTAACGCGTAGTTCCTTGAAAACAGCTGCCAATGAAAATTTCGGATTTGACACATTTTCAGGAAACACTTTCAGCATTTGTTTTCGTCGTTCCGATTTTTCGTTTCCGAGTTATTACATCGTATGTGCGATTTTTCAAAATTTTCCTTTGATGCACGATAACTGTCGAAGAAACTAATTAACTTTGATGAATTTTTCTGTACACATTCCTTGCTCTATTGGTGCGAATCGGAAAATGGCAAATATTTTTTGGGCGTGTATATTTTAAAAAAAGGCATTACTTTGGGTCATTCTAGCGCCGAAAAACTGGTAAGGATCGAAAAAATCGAAATACCCTCTAAATGCTTCTCTAATTCGAAAATGCCGGGAAAATAGACTTTTGAGGCAAAATGTAAAAACATCGACTTTTAGGTAAAGGATTAAAGTTTTTATTTTTATTCTCGAAAAATATTTTTTATATAGAAAAAATGATTACTTAACAAGAAGCTACGTGAAAAATCGTGAAATAAGATATTTTATAAATAATGATGCTTCTTATACAGGGTGAGCTAGTTGACTTTAAACTTTTCGCCATTTCGCGTTTTGACATTACACGTCACCACATAATGTTTTTTTTACTGGAAAACCGAATGATCTGAAACTACATCGGTTTTTTTATTATTGCTATTTACGTCTGGCGCATTTTAATTTTTCGTTATGGATATTTTGTTACATCTGTTATTACTGTATCTAAATATGGTGCTATGGAGAATTTTAAAAGTTTTGAAAAATATATGTTAAAGCGTTTTATTCAGTCCAATAAAATTGGCGATAAGGTGACAAATCCGTAATATCAGAGGTAAATTAACGTTTTATAAGGCAACTTTTATTCGGCTTTTCATATTATGGTACCTAGAAAGGCGATAACTAAACAAAGCAGTTTTTAAAAGAATTAAAACCAATTTCCGATATCAACTCCTAAATATTAATCCGAAGAAAAAAGCATCGGAATGTGTTTTTGTAGTTAGGAGACGCGTCTTTTTCGTATTCGAAGCCGATCGAAAATTCGGCAACAGTCGAATTTTTTTTTGGAAAATTTTTAGCTATTGAGTCGAGATGAAAGGGAACACCCTTAAAGAGAAAATTTGGCCTCCTAAGTATCCTACCGATCGGGCCCTTACAACCCCATCTTTTTGTCGATAAAAGCTGCAGACAGTAAATTCGAATTAGAGGGGTTCGGAATGCCCCCGAGTTCGAATCCGACCTCGACAGGAACCTCTCGAATATAGATTCCAAGGAAGTGGTTCGAAGGAGATCTAAATTATAGCTTTTGGAATTTTAAACTTAAGTGTGTCTTTCGGTTCTTAAATTATCTATAGGCTCCTAACGGAGCTAAAATCGATTGAATCTCGAATACCCAAATAAGACCGATTTTTATATGGATCATATATATATTCCTTTTAGGTCGGTAGAAGCCAAAACCTATTGCTTTTTTTTCCTAACTCGAAATTTTAAATTTAGAAAGAGAACATGGATGAAAAAATTAAAGTTCTAACGAAAAAAATGTATATTGTTTGCTATCGAGTTATCGACCCCTAACTGAAAAAAATTGTGACCGAAAAATTTTGGCGTATACGAAAAGTTGTATTTTTACGTTTTTGACTCCTGCCTAGTCTCCTGTATTTTTCAAAAAGCTTTCTATTTTTAGGGGAAAATTTTGATTACTACAAGAATTGCGAAAAAAATATATTAAGCTTGAATCCTAATAAGGCACAAAAAGTTAGTTTATATTAAAAGGTATTTCGACAAATGCCTCAGATTCATTCCTAGACTTGAATGAAGTCTAGACGATAGATACAACAGAACTAGTTGTGAAGGAGAATTTCCCGAGCCTCAGCACTCGATGAGGGAAGAAAAGTTGCAGAGATGCCGAAAAAGTTGCTGCATGGGAGGTAAGCAGCAACATGTCGACACATGGGCGTTGAACTATTGGCTTGCCTCAAGAAGAGTATTCCCAGGAATAGAAGACTATTTATAAGCAATTCAAGATCAGATGGTTTCAATAAGAAACTACCTGATATATATCGCTAAAGATGCAATAAGTGCAGATAATAAAATGGATGCAAAACAACGGAGTCCTTGCAACCCGATAATACAGGATGTCAGTTTTTTTCTACAACGGAATATAAGGATAAGCATGATAATGTTGCCAAGATTACTCATCAGGATTTAGCTAGAATTTTGGCGTTTTTAACCCAGGATGGGATTCCTTATTACAAAGCTAAATTTCAAACAGTTCTAAAAACTGTGACTTCCGCATCTCTCGTACGATCTTAACTTACTAGACGGAGATGCATAACAAATTGTCCAAGAATGCAATCTTTGTGGAAGTGTCAATACCTAATACCCAAAATCTGCTCATAGAGATCGCTGAGAAGATTTCCAAGTATTCAGAGTTGGAAGTCAGAGTGAAGAGGTTGTGGTAGTTGAAGCGCGTACAACAGTCCAATAATAATTTCATCAGCTAGAGTTGTGCCGAAAAGTCTACAATATCGAGAAGTCTGACTAAAGACCTGTGCAAGCCCATTCAGAGAGCTATCAGGCTTTCGACCGCGAGAATTCTTTGGAAGTTTATCGAAAACCCACAATATCGAAAGCATCAGAAGTGTCATCCCAAAGATTCCCATAATACGGCGGTTCCAGCATAGCTTAATCCTTCGGATGCTAGCGCTCTTTGAGACGAGTTCAGTAATATAAGGTTTGTTGGGTCTAGCTATAATAGTTACCACCTAAATTGCAAGAATGTCGGGTATCTGATTATAACTGAACCCCTCTCCTAAATTCTTTATTTGGTGAACTAGAAAAAAATGTTGTATACAAAAGTTGTAGGTTCCTTCAGAAACTTCTCTGCGGTGTTGCTAGAAAAACAATTGAACATCAGAAAAGCTTCTGAAGGAAGAATTTTTTTTCTAGCTAACCATATAAATAATTTAGGAGAGGGGTTCAGTAATAATAAGAGACCCGACATTCTTGCAATTTACGTGGTAACTATTATAGCTAGACCCAACAAACCTTGTATTACTGAATTTGCCTTAAAGAGCACTATCGATATGCATAAGAATATACAGGGTGTCCCGTTAAAAAAACATTAATTTATTCTGTACACTAGAATTTCGATGTTCAATTGTTTTTCTGGTAACACCGCAGAAAACTGTATGAAAATCCTTACAACTTTTGTATTTAACATTTTTTTTATACGAGGGCAAATAAAACAGTTAAAGGGGGGTTACATTTATAACCGGACACGCTGTACAGGCCTTTCATTTATATTTTGACGCCCACCTACAGAGTTTACTAAAAGAGATACCCAAAAGCTTTTTATATAAAAGTTGTATGGTTTTTTCTCTATAGTCTTTTGAACATCAGTAAAAACTAATGTGCATTGCAAAGTTAATTACTACATTTTTGAACTCTCTAGAAAAATCTAAATACACTTCGTGTATAATATCCTATACCTATCTCGTAACTAATTAGGATGCCACTTTATAACGAAATTGTATTTAATTATTTTTGATTTGAATTAATTACTTAGTTACTTTGTATTGAATTTCTAGCTCAGTCGCTAATTTGTAAGGATAAAACGAAAATTAATTTATTTAATTTATTTAATTGTGACAATCTTTGTGACTGAGGGTGTAAGTTATCTCTTTCACTAACTACATTTTTTATGATACTGTGGGCGCCAGAGCTCCTGGAGACAAGGTAAATAAAAAAATAAATATTAAGATATCAAAAATTAGAAAGATAAGAACATTAAAAATTAATTCGCGTCTTAAAGAACTCAATCGATCCTTTAATAAATCAAAAAATACATTTCTAAAAACAATATATATTAATTTAGTAACTAATTTACAAGATGATGAGGTTTAAAAAAAAAGATTAAAATCTATACAATCAGATGTAAATACAACTTATGAAGAGTTGGTTTGGAATAAACTTACTGGTCTAAGCAGACGATCTTTCTTTTGAGAAAGATTACCTATGCGATAACTTCGTTCAGCTATTTGTAACCATGTGATTGGTTAGGATCTCCACTGGAAACCTATTCTGCCTGTACCTAAGCTCACCCGCTATATGCGTGTCTAGGTCGCTATTTCACTAAATATAAACTATTGCAACACAAGACACTCCTCCAGCGACGTGTCATTGCAAAATATAATCGGCCTCAGCACAATCCTACAAATTCTAATCGACTGCAGCACGCGAATACGAATGCATTCGATGCCGTGGTGGTCGAGAGGTCTAAATGGTTAGGCCCCAACTCGGCAGCGGCAGCTATCGGAAGGCAGCTATCGGCGGCGGGCGGCGGCTCGGGTTCAAACCCCGTTGCTTTTTTTTTTTTTTTTAAATTAAGTTTCTAAACAGTTTTTTTTTCTTGATTTTGGGTATGCCTTGAGTTAGTTTGGGTTAGCACGTGGTTACTTTCTTTTTCTTGAGCCCCCGTAACGAGCGGTAGCGAGCGGAGGGCCAAACGAAAAGTGAAATATTACTTTTCTAAATAGTTTTTTCTTGATTTTGGATATGTCTTGGGTTAGTTTGGGTTAGTACCTGGTTATTTTCTTTTTCTTGAGTCCCCGTAGCGAGCGGTAGCGAGCGGAGGGCCATGCGAAAAGTGAAATATTTCCTCCAGCGACGTCATTGCAAAATATAATCGGCCTCAGCACAATCCTACAAATTCTAATCGGCTACAGCACGCGATTGCATTCGATGTCGCTGGAGGGCGTGTCTTGTGCTGCAATAGGTTATATTTAGTAAAATCGCGTCCAGGTCTTACAGATAACCCTAGTTGGGATTCCTACTTGTTCGCACTGTAAATGGTGTATTCGTTGCGTCAGACGCTCTAACCAAGATCGTTACATTAATGAATAGGTCTTAGACCAACTAACTAATTATTCAGGGAGTATCCTGTGGACCTCAGTTTGACATAGCAGGTTGAAAACTTGAAAATTTACTGGTTACAGTAGATATAATCAGAATTTAAATTATAATTTAAAGTTCAGCAAAAATTGTAAATAACTATGATTAAATAACACTATAAATAATTACTGTTATTCAAAATATCTCCATTCTTTGCTTTGAGATATGAAATTCAAAAGAAATTATGATTGAAATTAAAAATCTAAAAGATAATTATGAAACTTGTCCAAACAGTCGCTCTCGACAACTTCAAATAGAAAATAACTAGATTTTTATAAAAAAAAAATAGGAAAAACGATAGATAAGTAATTTCTTTACTTAATCTATAAATATGGCCCTTGGCACATAAACAATAATTTGACGTAATTTACGTCTCAATTAATCAAAGATAGAGATAAGATAATCACTATCTCGCTTTGAGATAGGAACTTGGATAAACGATAAATGAAAAATAAACCAGGCAGGTTTACACACATGTGCTTAAACCTGTTTAATATGCAAATCAATGCCGGTACATCATTGATCAAACGTGACACGATAAGTGATAATAATTATAGTTTGATGATACAAATAATGAAATAAGCCTGAAAAAACTATGACCAACAGTACTACTAAGGAAAATTCAGCGAAATTCTACTCAAATTCAATTAACTACTTTTTACAGGAACATATGAAATTCGCAGTGAGAATCTTCCAGGTAATACTGTTCAACTTAAATGAAAATATGTAAAATCATATGTATGACCACTAAAAGATGAAATAATTACGTTTTCTATATATTTCGATTCAACCATTATCAAATTATACGAATTTGAACGATAAGATACGCAATTATGCACCAAAAAACGGTATTTAAACCTAAAGGTTACCACAAAAAAATTAAAATTGCTGAAATCGTCTAACACTCGAAAATGCAATATAAAAATGCTAAATTCACTCTTTAGCCAAATATAAGTCAGTGAATTGGAAACAATTATTACTAATGTATTTAAAACATAAAAAGATTATTGAAAAACATGCGGTATGAATAAAATATTTTGAGATCAGAAACTAATACCACTTACCGTGCCAACGTCTGCACACAAGATGATATGACCCTCCAAACAAAAATTTAAAACACGTGACAACCGTTGTAGGAAACGCGGCGTCAAACTAAGGAAACATTCAACATCCGCTAAGTGTAGCAATCTATTGTAGATTACAGGCATTGAGTAACACTCTACGTTCTTCAATTACCTACCAACTACACTAGATAAGCCCGTTTCCTAACAGATGGCATTCCCACAATCAAGCGATCTGCACCGACACGAATCCATAAATTATAGATACAAATCTGCATACCTGTTCTCCTTAAAGTTGTTGTGCAAAATATATCCATTCATAGGTAGGTGTCACTGCCGATCATTATACCGAGCATTGAAAACCATTGTTAAATAGGTAGAATTAATGGAGCGGAATAGACTGATATTTGATAACCGTTACAATCTTTAGCTGTTTACGAAATATTGACAGTTGAAAGTCGGTCATTTTGACAGGTTCTAAAATCTAAACTGCATGAGATAAAAAAAACGGTTTGTACATTCCTATCTTAGGTTTTCATAAGCTATCGAATGACAGTAAATTTGAGTTTAGCCGGAGGTTTATAAGCAGGTTAATTTAATATCCGGGTTAAAGTTACTGTCATTCGATAGCTTCTGAAAACCTAAGATAGAAATGTGCAAACCGATTTCTTTGATCTCGTGCAATTTAGATTTTAGAGCCTGTCAAAGTGTCAAAATGACCGACTTTGAACTGTCAATATTTCGTGAACAGTTAAAGATAGGTAAGTATAGGATAATATACACGAAATGCATTTAGATTTTTCCTGAGATTCCAAAAATGTAGTAATATACAGGGTAGGGTGTTCCATTTTAAGAAGGTGAAGAAGTACATTTTTCTTAACTTTGCGATGCTCATATGTTTTTATTGATATGCTCAAAGGATAGTAAAGAAAAAATCATACAACTTTCGTATAAAGTGTTTTCTCTTTTAATAAACTCTGTAGGTGGGTGTCAAAATATAAATGAAAACACTGTACATGGATTTATTGGAATGCAGTAGGCCTTTGTAAAGATTTCTGTTAATTGGGGAAGGAATTACGGTACTAGCAGAAACTTCAATGAGCAATGTATTATGGTATTTAAAAAAAGAAAAGTCTTATATACATGTGCCTAGAAGCGCTTAATTCGGAGATACAAGATTTAAAAAATGTTTCGTATTATTATTTTTTAATGTTAATTGCTAAAATTTGCAATTATTTAGACTTAATAAAAAGTTTAATTTTTTTGGAAATATAAGCAAAAATAAAGATTTTCGGTTTGTCAAAATTGATGTAAATTGTAGTTACAGGGACCGCAAAATATATAAAAATGTGAACGCGAATACAGCAAAATTTCCCAATTAGTAATTTTTGAAATAGCTGTAAGGTAAAGCAGAGAGTTACAAGCACAAATGTTGTTGCGAAAGTTGCTCGAGAAGCTTTACTAAAAGATATTACAGTAGAGCATCCAGAGGTCGAATCTGGGAGGGGGGCTGCTGTAATGGTCAAAATGCTCGAGTTTGTGGAGAGGGGACTCGAATAAAACAGGATGCTATTTCAGTATCAAAAAGTTAAGATTTAAAAATTCTGGTTGAGTAACTACCCTCTCTACTCCCTCTTGGATGTACCCCTGGATATAAGGTGACTCAAAAAATTGTAGCAAATCAAACTCGCATTTTCATCATTTACATGCTTTATACATGTAAACTTGAGTCTTTTCATATATGAAGTGGGTAAAAAAACTTTAACTAAAACTTTTATGGAGAACATTTTTCGAGAAGTCAATTTTGTTACGGGCCAAATTTTCACGCTCGTTTGGTCACTCGTCGTTTCACGGAAATATCACTAATCGACAAACTGACAAGTTGCGATACTATGAAAGAATTCATTTTAAAATTGGCGTTGACCAATCTTTCATTGTTATCGATCCAAAATGAGATTCGCGTGGTGACCTCTGCTGCACGGTAGATGAAATAGGTACTCTCAAAAATTTAAAATCGATATTGACTTTGTTTTCTTTCGTGCAAATTTCTTTTACTGCTATTAACGCGTACTAATCCTAGAAAGCCGTGTGGTCACTCGATGATTTTGATGGGGCGGCAGTTAAAATTTATTCTAGCATGTTCTTTTTAAAGAATGCCAGGTCGAATAGTAATTTTCTTGCGGCTAGTTCGTGTAATTAATCAAAATAGGCTTCGGTGTGTCAAAATCTTGGAGTATTACTTTCCAAATCAACTGGAAAAATTGTTGAAATAGACATGTGATATGCGGGTTGTGTTTCCATTGGTCGGCCGAAATTTTTGAGGTGAAGATTTTAGAGCAAGCCCTTTCGCCTTCCACGTTGGTTCCTGAAAATTTCGCGTGCGCTACTGTTCACAAATCAGCCATTGAAGTTGCAGTGTTAGTGTCGTGGTGGAAATTTTTGATTGGTTTCACCAAATTACCCCACGCGAATACTCTCTAATTCCGTTTTAATTCTCTCTACAGAAGCTATTTTCGTCACCTTTCAAGGCAGAGCCTAGCCAACTTCGGCAGTAAGCAATCAACAACCCCTTCACAGGTAAAAGATTTTCTGATTATTTTATTTGGATTTTAGTTTATTTGCTCAGTCTGTAAATATTCTTTGCCTCGTGTTTTAAGCAAAGCCTTGAATAGTATATGATGAGATGTTTAGCAGGTTTTTTTCGAGGGAGTTTCTTTCCTGGTTATGTGGGGAGTCCCTTCCTTCGACAGAATAGGTACCCTAACGTTCGAGTACTTTCGTCCACTTAATTCAGGTAAAATATACGTTTAATTAATTGGTTAGCTATTTTGTTTTGTATTTAACTTTGTTTCTACTACATACATCATTATATTAAGTAAAATAAATTTCTCTGTACCGGCAACAGTTTCGGACCATTCGTTTGCCTTTGTTTTATTATAATTCCCTAATATTGAATTATTAGTTTGGGTTAGTTTGAGTTTAAAACATTCTTTGTTTTCATCTTCATAACTGCCTAATTTCAATAGCGAGTTGTCATATATATTTTTTTCTTTTGGTAGTTTTCACGGTTATTTGTCTTAATTTGATCGATAACTGATTAGTATTACGTCCCAAAGGGCTCGAAGTATGTGAACAGCGCACGATCATGTTCCTGAGTGGTTTAGTAATCATGTATGTAGTTAACGTTTACGTTTATTTGCTTACTTGTTTTGCAACAGGTAACTTATTTAGTATTAATTTTAGTGCTTTCTTATTTTATAACTGGTAATCATTATCGTCTATTATTCTCGGTTTCCTAACCGATGATTATTGCTAATTGCATATTATTTATCTTACTTGTTGTGTAACAAGGGATTTACTTTAAGTACTGAGGTTAATTAAAGTGGGTTATCAAATCAGTCAATTTCGCGGTTAATTGGCTAATTGGCATATTTATCTACCATTCTCTTAATTGACTCTAACCTTATTTTTTCTTTACTAGCTTTCTCTTGCCATAAGTCAGTTCTAGGCTGGCTTATTTATTTAAATTTATTCAATAATCAACAAGTATTATACCGCAGGTATAACCATCTTTCTTTCGTATCTAGTACCTACTGTTAGGTATTAACCTCAAGTACAGTATGTGGTACCATAGCACAAATTTTATTTATTTTAGCCAAAGTTAATTTTTATAACAGACCATCCTGCCATCATAATTTTCATAATGGTAATAAACCGATTTTTTAATTGCCTATCTATCTTTCAAAATTACCTTGTAGTATTGGTATTCCAAAAGAGATTTGATTTGTATTATTTGGGCTCAATAATTGAATCCTTTTGAACTATGGATTTATACTTATTATTATTATTTGTTATTATTTTCTGGTTTCATTATTATGTATATTTTTTATTATAATTATTGGTGAACTTCTGGCGTCAATCGCTGAGTTTATTATTCACATTTTATTTTGTTGCGAAGCATAAACCAAAACGAGTTTAATATTCCAAATTGGCAATTTTCCGATTTGGCACAAATGATGGCGGAAGTTGATGGCGCTTCAAATAAATAACTCTTCGGTGCACTACGATATTTGAGCTAGGGTCTAATTTGCACGCTTCGATGACAACTTTTTCTGGCCTACAAATCGATAATAATTGCAAAGTGTCTAATTTTCATTTTAAATTTTTATTTTAACTTTATTTTAACAACTACTCCGAGAGCTAATACCCCTACCGGCATTGAATTATACTGCTGATTTCGTTTTCTCTGAGGATAAGCATGCAATGTAAAGATTTACATTACACCCAGAGCAATGTCAGGAATATACCAATTCCTGGTTGGAGACATGTCTTGAATCGCATCAAGCTCAATGCTCCATGTCCACAATGAAAACACAACGACAAGAGTGAGACTCATGAAAACCTTCCACCGATAGTTTCGTCCTTTCGAGATTTATAAGAGGAACGTGTGTGGGCTTTCACCCACTAGAACCTGACTATCTGTG
>MU182348.1:111305-138450 GCA_016904865.1 Pissodes strobi
GTCGAAGAAATATAGGCAAAAAACCTGTACAGGTTGATCCTTTAAAGACGAAGATACTAAAATACGACAAGTAAGGTAAAATATACCCAAGCTGTTCCATGTCCTATTAGACCTACCCGTAGGTTCTTTAAAGAAGGGATTATTAAAATTCGTTCAAGAAGGATGGCAAAGTACGCCCAAGTTGCTTATAATCGTCTAGGTCTACCAGTAGCTTCCTTATAAAAGTAATATTCTACCTTGGGCTTATTTATGGGGTGAGTATTGTAAAAATTGACGATCATTTATCAGTCGAAAGTCACATACGCTCAAATTACAATCATTAAAACCATCAGGTATTTTCTTTAAGAAAGAAGATACTAAAATACGCACAAGCAGGAAGATAAAATGGGCCCGAGTTACCTATATTTTTAAGATAAGATGCACAGTTAGTTTGGTTTAGGTGCTAAAACTCGTCCAAAAAAAAAGTGTAAAATTCGTACAATCTACCTATGCTTTTTTAAGCCCACAAGTAGAATCTCCAAATATTTATTACTTAGTAAAATACGCCTAAGGTGCTTATATCCTTTAAATTTTACAGGTAAAACTTTTAAAGAAGAATAAATGAAAAGCGCCGAAGAAAAAAGGTAGAATACGATCAAGGTCATAAAGATTCTTTAAGGACTAGAGGTAGATCGTTTACTAGTAGATAATGAAAATGGGGAATCGAAAATATAGTTAAATATACTGGGGGCACTTTATGCAGCATTTCAGAGACATCAAAGGTACTGAACCAATTTAGAATACATTTCTGCAACATAGGAGACCTAAATACAAAAACTAATTAGGTACACCAAGATCTACACGCAAATGGACCACCCATACTAGCCCTTACAAGAACAGTATGTTCACAACGATTACAGTAAACTACCTTTATGCTGGTTACAACTTACACTCCCGATTTCGACATAAGTTTGGAATATGCCTTTTTGCCCGATGCGATAATTCGTGTCACCTTGAGGAAACAGTCGAAACGAACAACCTTGACGTCATGTGGCTTAAGTTCACCATCAAGGGATTAACCAAGTTAATACGATGTCTCTATCGCCCTCCGAGCGATAAAGCCTACACAAGCTTTATTACAACACTAGGTACCACTTTTGATTCAATATAGGTCGATCACCCCAATTCAAAAGTAATCGTTCTAGGAGATTTCAAGAGGCAGCTGCTGTTGTGGGCACAACAGCAGCTGTCTCAAATATAACAACAAGACTGACAACGAAGGTGCAAGCTACGGCTTTACTCACCTTGTATACCAACCAACTCCTGGATCTTCTTTTAACCACAAATCCTGACCACTACACAATTGCAGTTGGCCCGCCGGGTGCCTGCGACCACAAACTTATTACAACTGTTTGTGAACTGCCAGTCCTACAGAAAGATCCGCCATTGCCTCGTAAAATCTGGCATTACAATCATGCAAACTGGGACGATCTAAAAGAGTTCTACCTAGATCTTCCTTGACTCGACACCTGCTTTGGAACTTTTGGAACCCCGTCATGACGGGTCGTCAAGTAATCTCCTCAGGAAAGGAAACATACATTCCAAATTCCGTCAAGTTACTCACAAAAGGAAAGCCCTAGTTCGACAGAAGATGTAAAAGAGCAGTAGGTAGGACACAGCAAGCCTACAAGTAGGTACTGGCAGCAAAACCAAATAGTTGATAATGGCAATAATTTTGCGGAAGCGAGAACCAAATGCAAACGTGTGGTTGACGAAACTAAGGACGTGTTTGTCCTTAGTTTTGCAATGCCCAGGTGGCCCCAGGAATTTCTGGTAGGTAGCAAAGGCAGTAAGTGATAACTTTACAAAAACTTATCTCCTACTACCTTAAACTCTCCCCACCATATCTGACATCAACACTTCCATGATAGAAGTTGAACTAGATACGCAAAAGGCATCAGGACCGAACAGAATACCTGCCATCGTGTTAAAGAACTGCACCAACGAACTAATACCCATTTTTTTCAGACTTTTTCTCTGTGTTACCGAAAAGGGATTTACCCATCTTCTTGGAAAGTCGCTCGAGTGCAACCTGTTCCAAAAAAAAAACAGCAAACTATCCCTATTGCTTTACTTGCAATAATCTCCAAAGTCATGGAACATGCAGATAATCAGCAACTCCTTAAGACCTCGAGACCGACAGATTAATTATCGATAACCAATAAGGCTTTTGCAAAGAGAGTATTGCTCACACATCTGAGTTGCCGCACCAAAGCACACCCTAAAGTTGCTGGATTCCAATTAGAAGAGAGCTGTGCGTCTCATCGGCGATCCGGAGTTGACCCGGGATCTGGATAGTCTAGAACAAGAACATCGCAGACGTTTGGCCGAGATATCTCTGTTTTACAGATATTTATACGGCAGATGTTCCCAGGATTTGGCTCGCCTCATCCAGCTCCCAGCAACGCCTGTCAGGCGGTCGCGACATACGGCAAGAGTGCACCCGTTCGTTGTACAACTGGAAACACTTAAAACATCGCTTTACTAGGACTCCTTTATCTGGCGCACTGCATCGCTGTGGAACTCACTCCCAGGGCATATGTTTCCACCAAATTATAACCTACAGCTATTCAAGAACCGTGTCAATCAACATCTTCGCACACACACTGCTCGTCGAGTGCCATAGGATCTCCCTTTAGTTTGTGTCATTGCCATAGAAAAAGAGGAGTCTTCAAATATTAGAGGTCATTTGCCAGTTCAAAGTAAAATGCGCCTAACTTTCTTATATCCTTTAAATAGGACAGATCTTTTAAAGAAGAAGAAATAAAATCCGCCTAAAAAAAGAAAGGACTAGAGGCAGATCGTTTATTAGCAGATAAGGAAAGTGGAGAATCGAAAATATCTAGTAATAAGGGCAAGTCAATAGAGCATTGAAAAAGGACTAATAATAAAAACACTAAAAATATAAAAAATAAGAAGTCAGTGTTTAAAGAAACAAGAAAAAATTAAGTTTCCATATTCGATCTAAACCAAATAGAACCGACTATCGTCACGTGTTCTACTTAAGACAATCATCGAATAGAAGAACAAAAAAAACAAACAACAACGAGAGATTAAATTTTTGTTTTTCGACTTACGCCTGACAATTTTTTAGATGATAGATTTCGAAACCTATGCTCGTCTGCATGAAGTAAAATGTAATAACATCTGATGTTTAAAAGCATTTTTTGTACGACCGGGCGTAAAATACAATTTAACGCCCCATTTGCAGGTGTAAAATAACACTTTTATGGACTAGCCCAATAAAGCGAGAATAACTAAAAATCCCACACTATGTTATTAATTAATCATTTTGACTTAAGTTTGACACTGATATCCGGGAAAAAAATCCAAATACAGGGTAAACCTTATGATTTCAGAAAATTTCTAAAATTATATCATTTAAGTCTATATCTGTTTCAAACAGTTAATCACAATTTTATGATTTTAAACTAAAAATAACAAGATCGTTAGAGAAGAGTTAGAGATTAAATCGCTAAACGTTGAGTCCGCTGCGAAATTACTTTATAAATTTTTTTAATGATTCCCATTCCGTTGACAGCATCCAAAACGGCCCGTCGCCCATTTTAATTATGACAATTTCCGCAATTAAAAAGGTGGAATTAGTCCCATCTCTTTCTCTGGCGACGGCAACAGACAAGCAGTCTGCTCCAATGCAGCGTTGGCAACGAGCCAGCGTTCTTTTCATCCCCTCGAACGACTTTTATACTCCCTGACGTCATACCTTCCCGATTTTATGTCCGGTCGTCGGAGGCCTTTTTACCTTTCCGCATAACACATAAGTATGTCTGGATGGTCTAGGATGAGGTTGGGCATCCGTAAAAAAACTGTCACGTCATTTATTCGGTTCAGAATAAATCAAGACAAAATGGAATAACCAAAACGATTAAATATCACTCGCCAATCAAGCAAGCGGAAAATAAAGCTCGATTTCGACTTTGGAATTTGAAAGCAATCCTTATTTTGGATTTAAAACTCAAATTTAAGGTTTTTTGTTAAATCGCTAGTCATAACGAAGCTTAATTCAACGTCGGAAGCTCAAAGCTGAGCTTTATTCCGAGCCAGTGGCAGAATGAAGTTAAAATAATAATAAACCCAGAATTGAGTAAGCATATTTACTTAATAATTATAATTTAGGAATCAGGAAGTAAGCTTAATTTTTTCTTTGGAATTAATTCTAATCTGAATTTTAAACTCAATTCAATTGAAAATCAACTTGGTTTCTATTTTAAGAATTATACAAGAATCATTCTGGATTGGAATTCTGGCGCTCTAGATGTTCCAGAAAAAACTTGGAAGTCGATTAATTCCTTGTTTTAAAGTCGAAATTAGGCTTTCCGAATTGAATCAAATTTTAAATCAGAATTTGAGATTTAGATTAATTATTGTACTTAGGGTCGAGTTTCAAAGTCAGAATTAGGCCTAAGTCTAAGCTAGAATCAGAATAAAACCAGAGTACTTCAAATCTAAAGACAGAACTAAACTTAAATCTTAGTTCAAAAATCAATATTATTAATTCTGAATTAACTCTTGCTCTAAGCCTTGGACTACTCTGACTAATTTTGACTTTCGAAATTATAATCTTCTTAAATTTTAGTTTTAAATAAAGAATCAGGCTTAATCATTCTGACTCTGAAACTTAAAGTTAAGTCTAATCGTCACGTTTAAGTTCATAATAATTAAAAATATTTCCTTAATTCTGAGCTTCAAACACAAACTAAAGCTTAACTCTGACTGACAAAGCCAGAGTTAGATATATTTCATTAAATCTGACTATCAAACTCATAATTAAAAATGCTTCCTTAGTCCTCAGTTGGAAACTCACAATTAGTTCCAAGTTTCAGACTAAGAATTAGGGATGTTTACTAACTTATAACTCTAAAAATTATGATAAAACTTAACCCTATCTGTCAAGCATCTAATTAATAATATGCCATTAATACAGAGTTGAAAACACATAAGTAAATTCCGGTTCCGACGACGCAACTAGTTGCGGCGACAAAGTTGCAGCAATTTTTTGATGCCGCGATTTGTCGCACATGCGTTCACAGAAGGATGCAATTTTTCTAGTAAAAAACCAGACTACTGCCAACTGTGCAAACATGATATGTTAAGTTACTAGAACTAGTAAGATAATTTTCATAACTCTGGTGCTTTCTTTAATTCTACGGGGAATGCACCGGTTGATACTGTATCCTTCTTTTACTTTAAGTAGCTATCTAGGGCTTAATAGTAGAAGCAGCGAAATATTTGACAGTTCAAAAAGTGTAGCCAATACAAAAATGTAAGTTGCCAAAAGAAAATCACTAAAGAAAGTTACTAAATTGCCGCAATTAGTTGCATGAAAATAGAACATCTTCTATTACGTGCAACCAAATTGCAGCGACAAATTGCAAAGTATGAACGCTTGAATTGGTGCAATTTTGATTGCTGCAATCGAATCGCCGCGACAAAGTTGCATCGTGAGAACCGGGCTTAAGACTCTAAAGCTTAATTGCGGATGTCAAATACATAACTAAAGATGATTCTGAGTTTAAAAGCCATAGTTAGGGATATTTCATTAAATCTGACTGTCAAACTCAACTCATAATTAAAGATGCTTCCTTAGTCCTCAGTTGGAAACTTAGAATTAGAATTAATTCAAAGTTTCAGACTACGAATTAAGGGTACCCTTAAAATAATGATAAAACTTAATTGTAACTGTCAATCACCTAATTAATATTGTGCCATTAATTCTGAGTTAAAAGCACATAATTAGGACTCTAAAGCTTACGATAAATTTAATTGCGGATATCAAATAGATCAGTAAAGATGACTGAGTATGAAACACATACCTTGATATTAGAAATTAATGACTCTTGCTCAGTTCTAGCTCTGTAACTTGGAATTAAATTTAGTTTTCAGTTTTTATTCGGAATATTTTTTTTTGTTTAATTCTAACTGTGAAGTTCAGAATTTTGCCTATATCTAAATTTAGCTGTAGTAATTCTGAGCTTAAAGCTCAAAAAATGAGAATTAGGAATCTTTACTTAATTCCGGCTTTGAGATTCGACAGTAAACCTAATTTTGGTTGTCTAATTAATAATTTTATTACAAAAGTTTTTTTAATTCTGTGTGTGAAGCTCAAGTCTGACTTTCAACTCCTCGAAATTACTGCTTTTCGCTTAATTCTGGCACTGAAATTTGAAAGTAAACTTAATTCTGACTGTTTAATATATAAATAATATTACATCTTTATTTCTGATTTTAAAACACAACACTAAGACCTTGAAACTCAGGAGTAACCCAAACTCTGAGTGTTACATTCAGACTTAAAAATGCTGCCTTAATTTTGATTTCTTGGCATATATTTTGATAATCAACATTCCAAATCTGCAACTTGGAACTAAGCCTAATCCTGACTTTCCTACTGGGTGTATAGGAACTTCCTCAAAGTCTGTCTTTTTAAATTCAGAATTACGCCATGTATCCGACTATTACTTTTCTATCTTAATTCTGGATTTAAAGATTAGAATTTTAGTCTTAATCCTGACTTTGAAGAAGAGAATTAAAAATTTTCACTTAATTTTGACTCGAAAATGCGGAATTAGACCTAATTTTGACTGTCTGAATTTAACTTTTTCACTGATTCTGAGTGCGAAGCTCATTTTTAGGCATAAGTCTGATTTTGAAACTCAAAGATTTTTAGTTCATTCTGGCTCTTCATTCTGGAATTAAGTCTATTTTGAATGTCATACTTATAAGGCTCAGAATTAGGCTCAGTGCTAATTTTGAAAGTCGTAATTAAACCTATTGCTGATTGTCAAATTTATAAATTAAGACATATTTTTAATTTTGAGTTTAAAACACAGAATTGGCCTAACTACGTTTCGAACCCCGAAAGTAAAGATTTTAGCTTTAAAATTTTACATAACCATGACTGTCATAAATGTGATAACGATTTTTTATTGCTATTCTGAAACCTGAAAGAGTTTAATTCTGACCGTAGAGCTTGCAATAAAATATTTTTCTTAGTTTTAACTTTTAAGCACATACTTCATTTTAACTTTAATAGCTACTCTTGAAGGTTTTTATTTAATAATGACTTTTAAACTTGAATAATTTCGAGTCCAATTTTTGAATCATTCCAACTTTGAAACTCAGATCCAAATCTAATTCTTACTGTCAAATTCATAAGAAAAGATGTTTTCTTAATTCTGGCTGTCAAACATATACAAAAAAAAAATGTGTCTTTAATTCTGATTCAATCAGTAATTCAACTTCTGAGTGTCACATTCAGACTTAAAGATGCTGCCTTAATTTTGAGTTCGTGACATATCTTTTGATAATCAACATGGATTCTTGGAAAATTCCATATCTACAACTTGGAATTAAGCATAATTTGGCTTTCTCACTGAGAGTAAATGATTTTTCTCAAAATCTGACTTTTTAAACTCACAACTACGGCATTGAACTTATCTATCTTAATTTTCAATTTAAATATCAGAATTGTAGTATTAATCATGACTTTGAAAAAGAGAATTAAAATTTTGACTTAATTTTGACTCTAAAATACGGAATTAAACCTAATTTTCATTGTCTGAGCTTAAAACTCATTGATTCTGACTGTGAAGCGAGTTTTGTTAGGCGTAATAATTATGAATGTGAAACTCAACAATTTTTAGCCCTTTCAGGCTCTGAACTTGGAATTAAGTTTATTCTGAGTGCCATACTCAAGACTAAAAATATTTCTTATATATTATTTACACCTAGTATTAGTCCCATTTTTAATTTTGAAAGTCGTAATTAAACCTAATGCTGACTGTCAAATGTATAAATTCAGATTAAGAATTTATAAATTAAGGTTAAGAATTGGCTTAATCATGAAGTTGAAATCATAATAAAGCTTGAAAGTAAAAATTCTGCTTTGAAATTTAACATAATCGTGACTGTTATGAACGGAATAAGGTTTTTTATACTATTCTGAAACATGGAATAAGCTTAATTCTGACTGTAAATCTTTTAGTTATTATTGACATATCGAATTTAACTTAAGCAAACTAAGAAATTGACATCATTAATATCCTTCACTGAATACATTAAGTTTTCAACTTTTAAGTATATGTAAAAAATGGGATATTATGATTTAAGGCCAAAAGAGCTCATTCAGCTTTTTATACACGTATAAAAAGATCTAGAAATAGCACTGACGAAATCCTTACGCTTAGTATATTTCCAAGGCTTTATAGGGTACTTCAGAAGGAGTTCGCTACCGCCAGCCCCTCTTGGTAACGCCACTGACTCTTAAAAAGCCAGTCAGGCGTTATTCCACTAACAGTTTTGCAATTAGTAATGAAAGATAAATGGATAGTTGAAAGTAACAGTGTAGCTTCGAAATAGCCTGGAATACATTCGCCTGGATAAAGTCTATTTTGCTCTAATTCGTCTATTCGTGGAACGGATGACTGGCACGTTTCGAATATGATAATTAAGCGCCGAAGAGTCGAAAACTCGGTGGGAGTATTTACTGCGTTCAGCCGTAATTAGTCGTTCTTTAATTATAGTTTTTACGGCGACATTTCTTTTTAGCTTTGTTCCTGAAAAAAAAATAAAAACGCCCTTATAATTCGTAAACGGCTCAGCAAGAAATTCGCTTTCCGTTAGAAAATAATTAGCAAATTGCCGACTGCTGTTAGTGTTAGCCGTGTGAGCTTGTTCTCAACTTTTTTTTAATTTTTAACTTTTTACGACTGCTAGTGGTAATGACAACGAATTTTTTATTGCTCGCAAAAAAGCTTTATAAGAATATAATTTTAGCCAATAATATATAGGGTGACTCATTAGTGCATGATCTTCAATTCAATTGCAAAAAAGCTTTGTGGAATTAAAGGTGGTGCATCGCAAAGATATTTTTAAATATACAAAATAATTTACTAAAAGTTATTTTTAATTTTGAATGTTAGTACCTAACTCACAAAAGTATAGTGCTAAACTTCGTACTTGATACAGCACTTTATATGTCCAGGTTTAGATATGAACCAGAAATTTCGGTTTTTATATGTAAAAAATGTGTTTTCTTCTTTTTTAATTAATAAATTTAAAAACCATGCAAAAATTATTTGTAATGATAATTGTGAAAAATATACATCAATAAAGGGGGGCCTAGAATAATTTCTCTAGGTAGGTACTAGTATATAAGTTTCGAAAAATCTGATCACCCTATATAACTTAATAATTAAAGAGAGTCACCGTAGCTGAATATAAAGGAAAGACTGTTTTAGAAAATAAATCGATAATAATTAAATAATTCCTCTGACCTGTTTTATCACACTTTTTTCACCCTCCTGATATAGTTTACGACGTATCGCTTTTTGCGACGTATGTACACCCTTTTCTAGGCCACTCTATATATTTTACGTTGTGCTTCTTAAAATTCGCACAATTGTTTTCTCACAGTTTTTATTCACACTGTATATATTACATATTTTTTTTAAAAATATAAACAAATCTTTCGTTTCTTAAAAATATAGAGGGTGTACCATTTAAAAGAGTTCAAGTTTGTTTTGTCACATTCTTTTAAGCCACTTTGTATATTTCACGTTGTGCCTCTCGCACAATTTTTGCAACTAAAGTTTATTCCTAACAATATACAGGGTATCCCGAAATTAAGAGGCAATACTTTGCCAGCGTATTCTACATCTCAAAATGATAGAATTTCTTCATATGAAGTCCGAAAATGCTTGCTTCGAGTGGGGCACCATGAAGAAGGTTTATCCGAAATATTTTCGAAACCGTTCATAAGCATTTGATGCCAAATCAGATTATGTATTCAGAATTTCAAAATTTTAACCATTGGCGTTAGATACTGGGAGAGTTAAGAATTAAAATAATCCCATTTTTTCAACGAGTGGTTTTTTTAAATTGTCCTTAAAATTATGAAATTTCAAGGTTTCCTACGTAAAAACGATATTCTAGGTTCATCTTGATAGGACTTACCGTTTTTGAGTAAAATCGTTTTAAAAAAAATCACGTCCATACAGAAGTTAATAAATATAATAATATAATTGGAATTTGTGAATGAATTAAAATTCATATTTGTTTCGTTGACATTTCCGTGTCAGATATTGTCTGCTACTCTTATTGGTGTATATTGTTGAATATCGCAGACGTTTTTCACAACGGCGCGGCGGGCGCAGCGGGCGCGGCGCCGGCGTCTCCCTGGGCGCAAAGTATTTAAGAGAGTTCAAAGAAATTTTGTGGACAATGGTTCGTTTCAAAACCTTCGTGGGCAAGGACATTGGTAGGGATTCTGATTTAAAAAATATACTTCAACAAATAGAAGATAATCTTCAAGTCGGACTCAGACCGATCGATTATGTTTGTACCAATGTGGGGAGTGAGAATATTGCTTGTGACTGTATTAATGCGGGATTGTCCGATCATGAGGCTGTTTTGGCCTATATATCACTATTCAAGTCCCAGGAGCTTAAGAGTGTTGAGCGTGGCAGACTTTGCACGGAGAAAAATTTTTCACGTCTCGGCCGTCTTTGTGATGAGACCAATGATTGGGAAAGAGTATCTGACTCTGGAAGCAGGCTAGGTCACTTCCATTCTGTGATTTTGAGTATTTTTAACCATGCATTTCCTGTTGTTAATAAAAAGCATAAAAAGAAAAAGCCTTAGTACACAAAGGGTTTGAGGGTGCCAGGAAGCAATATGCGGTGCCTTCATTATGTTCGAAAGTTTTCAATGGATAAACAACTCTCCTTAGAATATTTTCATGACTACAGGAGAATATATCGTAAAACCATTGCCCTTTCCAAGCGATTGTACTTGAATTGAAAATTCTTGTAATAAATCAAAAGAATCGTGGTGAATTGTGAATGAGCTCAGAGGAAGGATCAGGAATAGGACTTCTTCAGGATGGACCAGCTCTCTTTGAGGATTTTTTCTGCTCTTCGAACCAAGGCTCTGGAAGCCCTAGCTGAGTCAATAAACGACACATTTTCAACAGATTTGTTTCCTGATTGTCTTAAGCAAGCTGTAATTGTCCCTCTTCATAAGGGCTGTGACCACAACAGCCCGTCCAATTTTCGTCCAATAGCGCTTCTGCCTACCTTGTCAAAGATCGTTGAAAGGCTGGGGAGGGAAAGAATGATTTTATTTTTGAATAGACTTTGTCTTTTAAGTCCTAGCAGTTTGGCTTCCGGGAATCGAGGGGGTACGAGTGATGCCATTTTTGATCTTCTTCACCTTCTCTACACCGGACTAAACTCTGGTGAGGCGGCTGCAGCAGTGTTCTGTGATATATCCAAAGCATTTGACTTTGTAGATCATGGAATACTGCTGTGGAAGCTGGAAAGATATGGCTTTAGGAGCTCTTCTTTGTGCTGGGGGGGGGGGGGTAATGCTCGGGTGCCCCGCCGATTTCCTCTGGGGTTCCCCAGGGTTCTGTCCTGGGACCATCACTCTTTCTCATATATGTTAATGACCTGCCTCTATCGTAACGAGCGAGGTAACTATGTTTGCCGACGACACCGCCAATATATGGCGTAAAAGGGATATGGAACAGCTGAGATTGGCTTTGGACGATGATCTGGCCAGGGTTAAGGATTGGTGCAACGCAACCCACCTCTGTTTTAATGCGCTGAAAACAAGTATTTTGAGTTTTAGATGTTTGATGAATGGCACAGAGTTCAAATACATTTTTGGGTTTGACAACTGGTGGTGACCTTAAATTCCAAGAACTTATAAATGAGGTACGCACTAGGGTGTCCACTGGTTGTTATTCGCTAAGAGTTATCACGAGGAACTTAGGTTTTCAAATAGCAAAGCGTGCCTACCATGCCCTTGTCGAGTCCACTTTGTCTATGGCATTTGATTTTGGGGATCATGTGCCCGGTATCTTTTTCACTCAGTCTGTGTTTTGCATAAGAGAGCGGTTCGTACCCTCTGTGAGTGGGGCACCGCGAGTCTTGCCGTTCACATATTTCCAACCCAGGATCGAGTTATGTCGATGAAATTTGGGACATCAAAGTTTGTTATCCAAAATGTTGTGGTCTGATGTGGCAACATTTACCAGGAATAAAGTGTTTAATGTCCATAACACTCACTTTTGGAACGATGAATATCCGAGAACAGTGCGAAGAACTAATTGTCAATATAGGTTCTCCGTCAATTAATTGGTCTAATTGAAATGACAAATAATTAAACAATGAGAGATATTTGGACTTTCTTCAAAATCAGTTAAGCTACGCATTCTTAGAGTCCGTTTTAAGGACGGATCCGTTTTAAAAACGGATCCGTTTTAAGAACGCATCATGGGCATTTTTAAAGCTACACATTCTTAGAATCCGTTTGTATCCGTTTATACATCGGATCCGTTCGGCTAATTAATGAAAACATATATTTAAACAATATTGTCACATATGTACGCTTCTACCGCTTGTTGCCTATGGACCTGACTTCGTTGCAGTAGTTGCGCTGTGCTCTTTCAGAAGACGGAGCTCAGATATAGGTAGTTGGGAGAGATGGATAGAAACACTCGGTGTAAAAAAGGCTTGGTTTATTAACTTCAGGTTGAGTATAGAAGGTTGTAAGTATTACCAAAATATTCGGGAATGCATATCTCGTAAGTCCCCTGGGATATTCCTCGCGAAAATTTTAACCACGAACAGCAGCGAGAGAGAGGGAGAGTTAGCCTGAAGGGCTGTTACAATTACACTGACGGGCGGATAGATTAGTTGATCTGGCTGAATGTTTAGTTACGTAGTTTACTTTTTTATATGTAGTTAATTTAAATAACACTTTGCCTTATGGCGTTATTAATTTTGACTGATTCACTTTTAAAGCGTGCCTGATCAGAATGGCTTTTCCCTTTCGGTAATTCGCACTGGTAGGTCCTTTTTTTAACCGTGCCTGATCAGAGGGGCTTTTCCCTTTCGGTAATTGGCACTGATAGGTATTTTTTTAAATGAGAGCTTTGATCTACCAGAGGGGCTTTTCCCTTTCGGTAATTCGCACTGGAGATCAAAGTCTGCCGGTATGGGTGACCTCTAATTCGAGTATTGTTTTGAATTGTCAACAAGGTTAATCATAACAGTTTATACTTTAATTAACAACAATTCATAATTGCGATTCAAGATTAAGTTAAAACTTTCCACTGTATGATTTTATGTTAGTTGACACATGCCCTCCCTCCAGAAAACGACGGCCTCCGGAGTTTATTACCAGATATGCTATTCCCTTACTACATATATATTATTTACATTTTGCACTCAACCTTAAATTAACACTATCACAATCCGACCGTAGTGATCTCTGCTCGGTCCAAGACGTTCTGGCTGGATGCAACAGTTTGTCCATTCATTTTACTTGTTGTCCACTTCGTGTCGTGGCTCAGTTTTGTCCACCCGGTATTAGTCAATCAATCAATCAATCATCATTTTATTAACGCTAACAGGTCATGAATTACACTATACTACTATTTCTAACATGATATTCCATTAAGTGATTATGTACATGAGTCAAGTAACACCCGTCTTTTTAAAGACGTCTCGGTTACTGCCCAGCACACAAGACTCTTTGGCCGATTACATGCCTTATCACTGAAATAGGAGGTAAGTGACACTACAATTATCGCATCTACTTACTTAGGCCAAGGCCTTTCAAGGGATTTAACAGTGTGAAATTACCTATGGATGACTATTCGGAGAATGACTTGCTTTCAGGTTTATTTTTATACATAGAGGGGTAAGATTATGGGGAAAACGCTCTATGAAAAACCCCACTTAATGATTCTTTGGTTTCCTAGAACAATACAAACATGGAACATATAGACAACACAAACAAATATAATAAAAAGCAGAAGGTTGTGATTATCACAGCCTTAGTGAGGGATGTTAGCAATGGTATGAGTGTGGGCTCGGCGACGTGAGGCCATGGTTCACCTGCCGGGAACAAGGAAGCGCGGGATCGGTTTGAGCGCGGCATCGATACTGTGGTGCTCGCTCTAAAATGCCACAGTTATAATATATGATATCGGGGACCCTTAGCAAGCCCCGCTGACCCCGTTTTTGGCGTGGTAGGCGGGACTTACCTCGCGCCGGCCATGTATTTCTAGCGACTGTGCTTTGCTGCGCTCCAATTACTTTTCAAGTCCTTGAAAAGCAAAAGGATGCAGTTTGGACCGAAATGAATTTATGATACGATCTAACCAATAAGAGGCGTCTGATAAGTGACGGAATACCAGTTGGCTGTTTCTAAGGTGGTCTAAGCTCTAGGAAAAAGATCGTGCTTTTCCCGTGTATTGGGCCGTGTGTGGCCTTCCATGTTTGGCTTTCCCAGGCAAATGGATATGAGACTAATTCAAATAATTTCCATTGATTATTTTTCTCATTTGTTGGTACCCTTTTTTCCTCCCCTGTTATTTTTCGTCCTCTGCTGGGCCTGTTTGGATGAGTTGCTATCTTATTACGCCTATAGTTGACTCGAGCCATTTTGTGATTGAGTCCAGCTGCTGCAGCGCTGCCTCGAAGTATCTTCACACTAGTTCAATCCATCAACGATGAGTGACAGAGAGTTTGCCCTTTTGTAACTTTAGGTGAGTTATTAAATTATTTATTTCTATGTACATTTCTATTTTTCACATTATTATTATATTATTATTCTTTTTAATTGTCCCCTATCTGGGTGTTAATTTTACTATATGCCCACTTTGTGTGACGGCGTGTCTTGCCTTTATCTCTTTCACTGCATTATTTTCTTTTTTTATTTTTCTTTTTAGGTCCCCCTTTTTTCTGGACATCGTGACGCTGCCTTCATTGTCCTACATATGGTTCCCTTCTCACCGAATCTTGCCTCGCACTGGCTCCATATATAGTCTTGGTATGTATATTATATATCTATGATGTATATATTTTTTAATCATATTCACTATTCTATAATATATTACGTCTATGTGTATTGTCTGCTATACGAATTATTTTATACTGTTTATATCTCATATCCTATATGTATTCGGCCTTTATGTATGCATTATTTTACACCATTTATATCTAGTATATTTCTTAATCTATCAGCTGATTTTTATGTACATATTCTAAACTTTCAATGTTCCGTGACCCTTAAGTGTTGTGATTTTCTCGATAAGATATTCATCACTACCTAAGTCCGTTTTACATATAGCCTATGCCTATATGTTTTCTTATTAGCTCGCCTTCTACCTAGTTTCCCTTTAAACTTCTTCTACTTATTTCTTCTAGTTTCTCCTCACTTGAAACCCTCATATGTTTTTCTATGACTTTCCCTGTACGGTATTAATCGAAAACAATTGCGTGCTCATTATAACTTTACTAAAGTTTTATTTCTCCATTTATACTTTATTATTCACCTATATTAACTAAACGTTTCTAGTTTAATTTTTCTCTATATTAACTTTCTATATTATCTATTTGGACGTCTTCATGCTTTTATTATGACTTTCTCTAGTATCTTAGATAGTTGTCAATAACATTATTTGCGTTCCAAATTATTGTTGCATTTTTCTAATATATCTCTATTTGCTTCTCTAAGTGCCTCTAATATTGTTCTATGTGCTTTATTTTCTACTCTAAGTATATACAATATATATATATACTCTATATTCCATCCTAATATATATGTACTCTATTTTCTACTTCAAGTACATATTGTTTCCATTTTAAATGTATCTTATATTTTTCTATATGCTCTGTGCTACTTTTTCTTACTCCTACGTGTCTTGTTATGATTGACACCTGGGTTTGTGTAGATACTTTGTGCACTGTCATTATTTTTTCCCTAAAATCGCTAATAGTCTTCCTTCGAAGTCCTCGTCTTCTTTCTCGTCTATACCTTCACTACTCTCAATTTTATTAGTGTTTTTCCCCAAAATTGCTAATAGTCTTCTCTCGAAGTCCTCGCCCTCTTTTTTGTTTATACTTTCATTATTACTGTTTTGTTGCCTCTTATCGTTCTCACGTTTTTCTTTTTCTGCCTCTTGTATAACTAAGTATATATCCGTATCTTCTGTATCCTCTGTACTATCGTCCTCTGTGACCTCTTGATTATTCTTCTTAGTTACTTAGTTTCTGATTTCTCCTTAGTTTTTGGTGTCCTTGTATTTGCTTAGTTTTTGATTACTTCTTATTTAGTTTTTGGTTTCATTGCATTTACTTAGTTTCTCGTGACTTCTTACTTAGTTTCTGGTTACTTTTTACTTAATTTTATATATTTTTTTGTATTTACTTAGTTTCTGTTACCGTAGTACCTTAGATAATAGTATTGTATAACTTTTTCTATGTTTGCTGATATCCATCGTTATTACTAGTTTAACCTTTCCTCGTATTTTCTATTGATATGTACCTTTTCTGAAACTCTAATTTCATCTCTTAGTTCCTCGTATAGTTTGCTTTCCAAGTGTCTTACTTGTGATTTTCCCTGTAAGGTATTTATCTGAGACACTTGGGTTCAAAATTCTTTATACTGTATATACTGATTTCTTAGCTTCTCCTTTATTTCCTAATTCTTAAAAACTTCTTCATTTTCTATTTGCTTGTTCCTCCGACTAAGTGTTATTTTCTCTATTATCTAAGGTATTTGTGATTATTACGCGTGTTTAAAATTTTAATTTCACGCAACTTTTGCTCGTAGTAGTTCTTGTAACTGTACGCCCTTTTTTATGTCCATAATGGCACTACTCTTAATTTTTTGTTGGTTATTATCTTTCTTATATTTTGCCATTGCGTGTTTTGCCTCTCGCATAATTAACTGACATATATTTGCTTCATTTTCATTATTGACTTATCTACCTTCTTTCTGATGATTGCTTGGTGATGTGCTGGTCCATTGGTCCATTCTATGCATGTACTGATTTTTCTTACTCTTCTTATGGTCCAAACTGTCTTAGAAGTATGTTTTGTTCTTCTGTATTGATAATATGTGATGACTAAATGTGCAGATTCTGTATTGTGCTTGACCTTAGTTGTAAGATTTATGTAAAAGAAGA
This sequence comes from Pissodes strobi, assembly GCA_016904865.1. Lineage (NCBI taxonomy): Eukaryota > Metazoa > Arthropoda > Insecta > Coleoptera > Curculionidae > Pissodes > Pissodes strobi. Next base: position 128,350 of record MU182348.1, read on the forward strand.
TGGCTATATAATACTGGTGCTTACACCCAATGGTCAACAAGGCGAATTGTTATAATTTCCAAAAAATCTCAAAGAAAACTGGCACAGAAAACGATCTTGTGGGTCACCACTGCTATACAAAATTTAGACGGCTTGGATTGATGCAAAATGTTATTTTTAGCTGGATCAGGGGTCTATCTGGAAAACGCGTATGTCCTCGACGAGTCCTTGGTCCTGTGTCCTATGTACGGGGATCAAAACGGCTTCCTCCACCACGTGTCACATACATTAACGGGCGAATAGCAAAAAAAAGCTTGCCAGAAGGACGTATAAATTATTTGGTGGATGAAAGTTTAAGGTACGTAGTACTTTTTTATATGTAGTTAATTTAAATAGCACTTTGCCTTATGGCGTTATTAATTTTCACTGATTCACTTTTAAGACGTGCCTGATCAGAGTGACTTTTCCCTTTCGGTAATTCGCACTGATAGGTCTTTTTTAACCGTGCCTGATCAGAGGGGCTTTTCCCTTTCGGTAATTCGCACTGATAGGTCTTTTTTAAAATGAGAGCTTTGATCTACCAGAGGGGCTTTTCCCTTTCGGTAATTCGCACTGGAGATCAAAGTTTGCCGGTATGGGCTGCTGCACAGCTTTTTATACCAAACTTTGACCTCTAGTTCGAGTATTGTTTTGAATTGTCAACAAGGTGAATCATAACAGTTTATACTTTAATTAACAACAATTTATAATTGCGATTCAAGGTTAAGTTCAAATTTTCCACTGTATGATTTTATGTTAGTTGACAATATTGCAAAGTAAGATACGGATCCGAAATTAAATCGACTGCGTTCTGTTTACATCGGTTTTTAATGAAACGATTTCATTATTTCAGCCCGTTTCTAATCCGTTTTTCGTGAACTAGTGGAAGTTAAATCTCTTCACATAGTTTAGGGCATAATTGAATAAAAATGAGACATGCGAAAGTACTCCTTACGACGAACTAATATATTATAAGCACCTTCCTGAACATATAATGGTTTTTTTTATGTTTTTTTTTTTTCGTTTATGCAGCAGTAATATTTATTGTGCTTCTTCTTCATCTTCATCCATTATCATGGGTAACAAAAAAAAATCAGTAGCCTTCATCACTTAACACAAACTCCAAATAGACTATTCCAGATCCGAAAATAATTACGACTAAAATCCGTTTACTTAAAAATGCACATGATCCGATCCGTTGTTAAAACGGATCCGTTTTTAAAACGGATTCGTCCTTAAAGAATGCGTAGCTTTGTAAACGGATTCTACCCATAATTATTTTCCGATCTGGAATAATCTATTTGGAGTTTGTGTTAAGTGATGAATGATACTGATTTTTTGTTGTTAAACATGGTAATGGAGGAAGATGAAGAAGAAGAACAATTATTATTGCTGCTCAAACGAAAAAAAAAACATACAAAAATCCATAATATGTTCAGAAGGCGTGAACAGAAAGGAGCTTATAATATATTAGATCGTCGTCATTTAATCGATGATGACACTAAATTCAAGGAGTACTTTTGATTGTCTCCTTATTTATTCAATTATATCATAAGCTATGTGAAAAGAGGTTTAACTTCCACTAGTTCACGACAAACGGATTAGAAACGGACTGAAATAATGAAATCGTTTCATTAAAAACGGATTTAAACAGAACGGCGCCGATTTAATTTCGGATTCTATGTACTTCTTACTGCCGATGCCGTACAAGTTTAGGTCATGAGAGGGTTGCAATTTTTATAACGGATGAGCTTAACGTTGATTGTTTTGGGCTTGACATGTCTTGAGTTTGCCTTGGAGGGAAATTTGGAATGTACTGCTATTAGAATAGATAGTGTAGGATGTATCATAATCGTTGTTTATCGTCCTCCGTCCGGAAGTTTTGCCCTTTTTTGTACCTTTTTCAAGATTTGTTGATCTATGTTTCTGGACTGAATCATCAGGTTATTGTTGGAGGTGATTTTAACGTAGATTTCTCAAAGCCTAGTGGCAACCTAACCACCTTAACTGATATTTTACATTGCTTTAGAATTATAAGTGAATCAACAAGGGTAGCCCTAGGCTCCAGTACTTGCATTGATAATTTCTTGATTAATGATACGCTAAACTTTAAAACAAATGTTTTAAACCTGGCAGTGTCGGATCATTACTCCCAATTTTTGTTAATTAATCTGAAGTATTCAAATTCCAAGAATTCAGATGTTTTGTGCATCGGCGAAATTTTTGCAACCGTAGTACAACACGTTTTATTCAATGTTTGAGGTCTAAGAACTGATGTGACGTCGTTGCTGAATCATGCACTAACATGGCCTTTGATGTGTTTTCTAACTTACTTTTATACTATTTCGTCTTCTGTCTTCTCAATAAGAAATTACAAAAACAATATAAGTTAAGTCCAGAATTGTTACGTTTGAAAGATACGAGTATAGTTAATCTTTATAGTGAATTATCTAAATTTGACCAGCGTTACAGATAATTAGCGGTATATTTGAATCGTCGATACCAGGAGGACTTGAAATTAAATATCACGACAATCAAATCAATAAAACACAAAATAAATCAAGGGCTGTGTGCTGTGTGGTCAGTTATTAATAAGATTCAAAGGAAGGATGTAATAAAGAGGGAAATAAAAATTGTTGACAGTGGTGTAAGGTTGTTCGATGCGGCGATCGCTGATAATTTTAATGTTAGCTGTACTAATATTGCGAATAACCTAGTCCCTACCAAGATTGACTTTGATTTTATTTATCAAACTGTTCCGTCTTCTAACAGAACTTTTTTGTGATGGCTATGCTTCACAGATAATTTTAAAAATTCCAATGCATGCGGTGTGGATAATATATCGAATAATCTGTTAAAAAAGATGTAAAGCTGAATTATCTGGAATTCTCGTTTTTCTCATTAATTTGTCAGTTGCAAATGGAGTATTTCCTGATAAACTGAAATTGGCTACCGTCATACCATTATATAAAAGGGACGATCCAAATTTGTATACTAATTATAAGGCTATTAGTTTGCGTTCTACTGTTTCCAAGTTATTTGAACTTGTCACACAAACACAGTTAACAAGCTTTTTAACTGAAAATAAATTGCTTTCAAGCCTTCAACATGGTTTTACCAAAAATATGAGTACCGAGATAGCGTTATGTTCGTTCCAAAAAAGGATTGTTGATGCGTTGGATGATCGATTTTTAGTTTTGGAAATTTTTATTGATTTTTCGCGTGCTTTTGATTGTGTGCACCACGGTGTGCTATTGGAGAAGTTGTACCGCTAGGGGCGGGCGCCCGGGCGTAAGGAGAACTCCATTTAATCTTCTCAAGCTGTACTTGGAAGATCGCTGGAAATTTATGCAACTGAATAGCGCTAAGAGCAAAAAAAATCTTATTACTCAGGGAGTTCCACAGGGATCTATACTTGGACCTCTACTCTATTTGACTTTTTCTAACGATAGTATTGATTTTCTAAACACTAATTCTCATATCTATACAGTCTGCTACGGATTAATCATAGAAAATAATCTAAATCAGTTAAGGATTAGTGGTGAAAACGAATACCGTAGAATTATTGTGTGGTCGTAAAAAATGTCCTTAATTTAAACAAAAGCAAGGACTACTGCTCTTGTGTACACTTTGTCTGGGCGGCTTGATATCGATAATTTTAGCCTTTTCCAGGATGCAGCCTATCGGGTGTAGTAAAACCACACAAATGTTATGCGTGACTCTTGACTTTAGGCTATAGTGGGACTCACATAATCGAAATGAATATAAGTAATAAGCAACAGTTAACGATAGGAGCTATTCGAACCGTTTTCTAGTAATCTCGTAGAATTTTGAGAATACTTTTGATTTTTCTGTCGAGCCAGCTGTCTTCTGAATGGTTTGTAATGTAACTCCCATTCTTTAAGCTGCTGAAGTGGCCCCGTGTCGCATGCTGTGTGCCCCAAAGATTTCCGTGTTAATACTGCTGACTTTTAGTATTAACTTGACCCATCTGTTAATGGTTTGACTGCTGTCTGGGTGATAGGGCTTTTTGTGAGTGAGTATTACATTTTCTTTGGTTTTGCTGCTTGTGGTATACGTACTCTGTGCCAAATTACGTAGTGCTTGCTATGCTTTAAATTTTATTTTCCAGCATTGTAGTCGGGACACTCTTCTTGCATTGTACTATGCTAGCTTTCATAGCCACTTGAAATATGGGATTCCTAGTTATGGTGGAAGTAGTCACGTTAATAGGGTCTTTTTGCTGCAAAAACATGCTGTTCGAATAATGGGTGGTTTAACACGCAGGAAAACATGTCGTGATGCTTTTAAACAATTTGGAATTTTTACTTTTCATGAAACTTATATTAAGGAATAAGGATTTGTTCATGACTAATCATGCGCAGCACAATTACAATACTAGGGGTGTGGCTTTATTGGCACCAGGAAAGCATCGGACAACAATGTTCTAAAATAAATTATTAATTTTATTATTTTAAATGTTATAATGTTTAGTGCACATATTAAAAATTCACCAAAAGTTAATGTCTTTAAAAGTAGATTAAAGATTTTGCCAGTGGGGAAGGCTTGTTACAGCTTTGACCTTTTTGTTAAGGAATTACTGGGTGTTTATGCATAAAATGTTTTTTTTATACTATTGAACGTTGCATGTATTTAGTTTATTGGTTATTTTAAGGACAATTTGACATTTTCCTAAGTTATAGTATGTTTCTGTACTTTTCAATAAATGAAGAAATAAAGTTATCGTTATTTTATCTTATCTTACGTAGCGTTGCAAGTTTTCTTACATAACAACTGGCATGAAAAGAACTCACCCTAACGTGCGTAAATAAGTTTCATCTCAAAAATTTAAAAACTTAGACCCATTATTATAAAATAAAAATAAACTAAAAAAGTAATATTTTAAATCTTCAGTGTGATTTTGCATAATTTCGATTAAAGAGCATCTCTTAACAACCTTGGAGCCTTACGTTTCCAAGTTATTTTTTCATCGTTAGCATGCCTCCCTGCTTGACTCCTTTTAGAACCAGATGTCATTCCAGATCTCTCTTTACGCCGCCGACTAATTGACGTTGGTTACACTTTTATCATTTTACCACGACGAATGTTTTTCATATTAGCAAATAAATGCATTATGTTTAATGGAGTTTTTATTTTTTAGAGAGTTTTATTTAGTCTAGTTATTATATTTGTAAATTCTGGTATAGTGTCCATTTCGATCAGGTTTTACAAATTTTTACTCAATTCTTTTACAGCGGCTTTCATTTTCACGCTGAAGTTTCCTGTCGGTTTGAATACGGATAATCATCGATCATCTCTTGATAAAATAAATAATTTTTACGGGACTTATATGGAATAACTTCTTTGCTGCTGCCTCCACATGAATTTATTTCTGTAATGGAAGTATTCATCATGTCTTCAAAAAACATACCATCAATGTTGTTCCTCGACGGTTATTTGAGCAAATGCTCTTTTGCCATTAGATGACAGTAGCGGATTACAGTTTGTACTGAGGAGAACAATTTGCTTCCTTTTTTCACCTTGCCCAGCAATGCAATAACACATTCCTATGTTCAGATCTTCTGTATACAGTAATTTATTATCACTTTCTAACATATCTAAATATTGCTTTACATGTTAGTTATTTGGTGCCTGTGTTTAAATCCGATGTAAAAATATATAATTTTTTTTTATTTTACCATAAATCTACAGATCCTTATATTTCTAGACTAGTGTGTCTTAAACCCTTTCGCTTTGAACGAACCTGTTTAGAAAAAAAATAGTAATTATATTCACAACTTATCCATTTAAAGGTTTTTCATATCTTATGAAACAGGTAAAAAGGTAAGGAGTGTCAAATATTATAGTAAATAAATGAGAGATAATACTTAAGAAAAAATACTTAAATTTATGATAATATGAAATCTATCTTTAAGAAACTTGTCGTTTTCACAGTTTTTTTGTTTAACTTTTTAAGCAAAAACGAAATTTTGGCATACCAGTCTCGATTTCTAATTCTGGTTTTATTTACTATTTAGAGGGTTTGTTTACTATTTTAGAATGTCTAATATTTCACTTCACACATGGCCCTCCGCCTGCCTCGCTCGCTACGGGAGCGTAACCAACAAAAACTAACCAAAACTAACCCAATGTATGCCCAAAATGAAGAAAAAAACTTTTTACAAACATAACTTTAATAAAATAAAAGAAAACATCGACGGGAATCGAACCCGGGCCGCCGTATCACAGACCCAGCATCTAACCACTGAATCACCAGGTACTTGAATGCAATTCATTCATACAAATCGATACAGAACGGTTAGGTTCTATAGAATAGTATAGTATGTAAACACGCGTACCGCTGATACTGTAAAATCAACCTTGTATTTGTATGTTCTATATTTTCGCGTGTTAATACATTTATTTATTTGATATTAACAATTTCGTATTTTTTGCTTGCTTCTCGTTTCATTAGCATAGTATATGAAATGTAAAAGTTTTAAGGGCTTTATCTGAACGGTAAGGACTGGCAAAAAGATGAAACAGTTGACGATCGAATCTGTAAAAAAGTAACATCTTCGTTATTTTAAATGACGCACTTTGTATATGGTTCAATTATCGGATAGTCTGTTCCTTACTGATTTCGAATATACCCGGTTTGATTTTAAGACCCGTCACGAAAAGTAACAAAACTGTGCTTTAAGATCAATGTAATCGAGCAACACATTATTTTATTCCAATCTCTTTCTAATACATTGATCCTATGACACAGTTTTTGTCATTTTCTCAGTTAGTTTTATAGATAGAGGTATATTCGGAATCAGTAACGAACGTGCTATCCCATAACTAAATCATATACATGCCAATCATGCCATTTAAAATGACGAAGTTGATGTTTATTTTTTAGAGACTTTATAGTCTATTCTTTTTTAGCAAATTCGACGGTTTAGGTAAAGCCCTAAAACTTTTAAATATGGCTAACTCTTCAAATAAAGCTTTTAGCTATCATTCTAAATGTAACCAGAAACTCTGCACATGTTCCACATTAAAAAAAAATGTTGTTATTTTAAATATTTTAATTGACTCCGCCCCGTTCGGTAAACTGCAGTCGCGTGCGGAAAAGTAGCACTTTCCGCACTAGTTAGGTAAATAACTATTTCGGTATTTATTTAAACTAAACACAAGGATGGTCCGTCGACGGCCTATGCCTATAATGCTAACGCGCAAAGAAACGAAGACCATCGCATGTCGATGAAGTGCAGAAACGAGAGATTAATATTATCGGTAAGTTCGCTAATAACAGAAATATGAGCTCTATAAATTAGGACTAACGATAGGTTTACTACACTTTCCGGTTTATTTTTGTGCTTCGAACTAAAATACATTACGTGTTTTTCCAGGCACATAAAAAATCTCGTGTTGAGTAAATGATTACATGTAATTCTTGTGCAGTGTAGTTTTTGTTAAAACCCTAAATTTCAACCGCCGAACTATGTCGTTAATTCGCTAACATCATGCGTTAACGTTGGTTGTTTAATATCCGTCGTTAAATCGAAATGTAATAATTAACACTAACTGTTTCAAGGCGCTTTATAACGAAGGGTTAATTAGCACGCCAATTAAGATATCGGTATCGCCTCGAAATTTGGAGATATTAAATAAATTGAAATGCTTCTTTTAAACGTAATATAGCAGATCAGAATTACACACTTCGATTGTAGGCCAGTTTGTTAACTTGAGTTTTAGCAACTTTGCTATAATGGGAGATCATGTGAAGTTACTTAGAGCATGGATAATAGTGTGAAGCATATGCGCCGAAAATTGATAATGTTCTAAATGCAAGGGCGCTCCTGGATTTTTATTCTGCAGTGGGGGGCAATTCAATAGTAAGTGGCTTTAAAAATCTTCTCAAGGAGGGCTAAAAAAGCTCCGCGGACAATGTTTTGCGACGCCATTTTATCAAAATGAAACATTTAAAAACGCTACGGAAGAATTTGAAAAAAATATTTTATTATAGTCGGATATCTTAAGGACTACAATAAGTACGATAGCACAATTCATGTATATCCGGCCCGTTTTATAAATAAAGTTCAGTCGAAATTGATTCTTGTTTGTAAAAGTATCGCGTTTTAGTCAGGTAATTTCCAAAGGCATAAAAAATAGACAGGTTTGTTAATAAATATGAAGACGCCAACATCGTTCCCCTTCTTCTTTTCCCTTTTATAAATTAGTACGCAAGCCGTTCTATTACTTACCGCCGGCGCCGCTACTGCGGCGATGTTGTCGATGACACCTAAGAGTATGTCTGTATCGTGGAAAATCGACAGCTAGTTTTTTAATAACGTGACAGAAAAATTACAATTATTAGAAAATAGAACATGTCAAAATATTAAATTTTCGCTTTAATGTATACCGTGTAGATTATAATACTAACATATAAACATTTAGAACACAAAACTGGAATCAAAATGGAAACACAAAAAAATACGTGTGTTATACCTATTTTCCGCTAGAAACTTTATGTAAACTGGGCCCTAGGTCACTGTCACTACTTCACCACTTCACATTATTCACGAAATCGGCGGTACTCCCTCTTGCCGCATACGCCGACAACGTCGCGTAGCCGGCACGCGTAGATGGAACTGTATTACATGTCAATTTAGCATGAAAACATGTAATAGATAGAGGTCAAATAAAGTCAGTTATTACACCTTTAAACCTACATCTATTACTAGACTACGAGACTATTTACTCGTTTGGATCCTGCCTTTTATCGAGCTGTTAGAGGAATAGATTGAAAGCACGATAGTTATATACGTAACTTGATTTTCTGTGTTTGATATCACTGGCTTAGCATATAATCAGTCAATAGATCGTACCGTATTCTGCACCGCTATCGAGAAAACATTCAAGTTATAGGCTGTATAGCAATGCATTTCAAAACGTTCGATTAAATCTCTTACCTTTACGAATAATATCCTTTTCGGTGATAATTGTTGTCAGAAACATTGGCTTCGGAATTTCTCGGATATTTTTCCTGGGTTTATTTCAGTATTTAATAGGGAAAATTTAAATTCAATCAATGTTTGCTTTTGATATAACCTTCAAACAATAATAATAAATCGTGATACAGTCACGGGGAAAAGGAATTGTTGGTTGCCTATGGACGAGTATAATAAATGAAAGGGATACTCTTGGTTCTAGTCTTGCGTATGTTGCCAGATGTACATGTGCTCTTGCGGTCTTCGTACGATTTTGACGTGGTTGCGGTTCAAGCCGACAAGAAAGTACATAATTGATGGATATGCTACCATTAGTTTGATGTTAAACGACTGTATTTCGCTTTGGCTCTAAATATACGCAGGCAAGATGTTTTAGTGATTGCATGTATCCCTTAACTTTGGCAACACCGCTCGAATTGCTTCGCAAATGTTTCAGCAAGGAAACCGGCTCTAGCTTAAGGCACGTTTAGGTCTGAATTGTCGCCGATTTCTGCGGTGAACAGATTTGATGTTAGGAGTTTTAAATGGCTGCCGGCGGAAAGCAATTAGTTTCTGTTTGTTTGGTCATTGTCAATAATGGTTTTATCGTTGGATTTCTTTGTCCTGCCAGCAATACATAATACCATACAACCTTAGGTACGTTTCATGGCATATTGAGGATGTTAGTAAATTTGGCGACAACCAGCTTGTGGTATTTTGCGTATGTGGCAGGATAGTGTAAAGCGGGCCTGTGGATCGATTTGTTTTCTGGCTTTTTAACATTGAATTTCACAATCTAGGTTAACGATCTTGACCTGACTTCGTTCTCTTTCTTTGGTAAACCCTCCAAGGAGGTAGTGCGTATGCCTGATAAAAAGTTTAAGAATTTTTAATTCACCCTAAGGGAGATTATACTTATTTCGGGTTAAAAGTGGCATAGCTACTAGGTTGCTGTAGTAAATGGCTTGACTGTGGATTGGTTGGATTTTGCCTGAAGTCAAGATTTCTGCTGGTGACTTGCTACGTGCGGGGGTCCGGAACAAAGCACGCCGTTCCCTTCCTCGAGGAATACTTATACGGGAGAGCACTGCCCCCAATTCGT
>MU182348.1:138850-150892 GCA_016904865.1 Pissodes strobi
ATATCTTACATTTTGTACATACTCATTTATTTTCTGTACAGGGCGATTTATTTTATCAGGGTGTAAGCTACTGCATGGGTGTAGTTTTCTAACAGGTCTCAAAGGGGATTGAAATACTGCACAATACTGCTATATATAGTGTTACTTTAGAAAATTAACAGCCGTCCACGTGCAGAAGGCCGGAGGTGATAACGGCGAAGACAGTAAAGACAAGGCTAGGTTATATTTGTGATCTTCCGACATAATGTTATTGGCGTGTTATTAGTATTTTCCAGCGTTGTATTAGATTGCGTGTTTTATTTCTTTCTGCCTGGTATTGATATAATTATTTTTGGTTTACTGTTAAGATGTAAGCAAAGCTTACCAATGCGTATCTAAATAACTGCTATATTTACTAGTGTGAATCTATTAATGGTCGTAGTTTTTTTGTAATATTACATTTCTTATTCTTACAATTTGATTTATATTGTCTTAAATGATCAACATTGTAGTTCTAATTTATTGACTATCCAGGTATAATAATTTTACATAACGGTATTTCATGATCTAAATCAGTAAGGTTGAGTTATGTACAACTGTGAGTCGCCTACCATGGTAAACGCGCACAAAGTTTTAGTAGCTACAATTAGACGGATAACTCTTAATTACTAGTGTGATGAGACGATAGACACCTTATGTATATTGTGATTATTGATTAATTTATTTGAACTCGGTTTTGATCTTTCGTAGTCATTTGGTCTTATATTGTTACTTCCATTATAGCTAAACGAGCCTAATAATTGTTCGATCATTCTTTATCTAATTGGCTTCTATTATATCGCAATTTTAATTCAAATTACTGTCTATATATTTGGGAGCATATTATTTCTTTCCAATTAAGCTCTTACATTCTTTTTTTTATATTTATATCATTTTGTTTATTGAAAGAAATATGTCAACTCGTTACCGTCAACCTAACGAACGCCAATAAACTTAAAACTGCACGAACGTTACCGTCTTTTATTTGCTCTGAAATACCTCAACCAAACAAGTGTATTTGATAGTAGTTTGATTTTAAATCGCCCTCGTGTAGCTGATAGTCGTTGATTTTTGGTTATTTCAAACTGGTGGCGCCCTGGTCAAGAGTAAATAATTCACCTACTCCCACGCCGACGAGCAAGTCGGAGCACACACGGTAGGTACCATCTTATTCATTATATCTTGCTAATACATTTAAAAAGGTTTTACGCGCAACAACTGGCCGTCATGTTCATAAAAACAGAGTATCTATTCTTTGAACCCAAATATTACATTCCACGCGTAAGTAAATAAACTCATAGTCGTACTCTGCGAACGTTATTTTAGAAAAGTAAGTGCCTATTTTAACTATTTCTTGTTTGCTGTTACATGTTTAAAGCATCGTGAGTTAATAGAACCCGATGATTCTTTGTCAAAATTATTAGCTGAAATTAATTAACGCTTCAAATTTAGATGTTAATATATGCCATGCAGCAGAAGAATAGGTGATCCTTAACATTAATTCTACTTAACAGAATTATTTAATATAATAAGCGGAACCAATTTCAATTTGCTTTACGAAAAAAAATGCGGAATATTAATTTTCTTTCATAATGTTAATATTTCATTCTAGAGCTAATAATTTTGTATCGGTTATATTCGCGTAGGTATACATTCACTCTTCGCCCTAACTAACGGCGGAATGGAGTGACTGACATTCCGCCGTTCGTTTGTCAACATTTTCCATTCTGTGATTTCGCTTCGCTTCGTTTTGTTTGTTTGTGTATTGCCAATTGCTTTTATTATGGAAATTAATTCAGGAGGATGTTTTCGCCCATTTTTTGGGTTAGTTGGGGTTAGTTTTTGTTGGTTGCGCCCCCGAAGCGAGCGGAGGGCCAGGCATGACGTGCTTAAATATTTGAAGACAAAAAGTAACGAGGTATCCTGTACGCTCGATACAAATATGTTTCAGGTTAAAAAAAAACAAAAAAATAATAATTTTTCCGAATTTTTTCCATTAGAAAACTAATACAGAATACCTAATTTATTGTTATTTTTGATAGCGCTGTTGTTAACTGGATCCGAAAAATACTTTTGATTTTTTCATAAAACAACTAATATTTTTGACAAACATATAAAATATGTGTATACTAATAATAAATTCCATAAAGAAGGTACCAAGTGGCGTATATGACTATTTTGGCGATAAGTTCTTTGAAGAATCGTACATCGATGACCAGTGCCATGAACTAAAAAACTCGTCTTGAGACAGGTAACCCAAGCACGATATAACTATTTGTACTCTGACCTAAGAGAACCCTCGCATTGCCTCAAAACAGAATACAAAGTATGAACACCTAAGTAATTTTATTTCGTAGTTAATGAAATTTGTTTTTCCTTTGTTTCTTTATATAATTAGTATTATTCCCAAGTAGACCGGCACGGCGGCTAACAACACACAATAATCAATTTGTAATCAATCTTCTAATCAATTATCAATTAAACGTAAATTGTTTTTTTTTTCCTGAACTGTAACTTAAAATTTATTTTTTAGTTAGGTGCATATTTCAATATTAATAAATTATTCTTTTATGTCTAGTCATTTTCAGGCTTATTTCAATGTTACCTGACTTATAATAGGTGTCTCCTAAAATGTTACACCTAAGGTGCGCCGCAACAGAAGCAGGTCTCAGGCGCGTCGTTGTGGCCGTACATGGATGAAATATTTGAGGAGCTTTGGCTGCCATCTTCATTATTTTCATTCCTTACTCTATCCCCTCTTCACGTTAAAATTTCTAATGTTGGCATGTAAACATTTGGTAATTTATGAATGACCTGCTCTGTTTATTGTTTTTCCTACTTGCGTGCGGAAAAACGTTTTTTACGCACGCATATGCGTGTGGAAAGTTGAACTTTCCGCACTAGTGCGTAAGTTTTTTTCCGCACGCTTGGAATAAAACAAGTTAAACGGTTTGACGGTTTTAATTTTCGATAATTTAATAAGGAATGAAAAAAACTTTAATCGTTTTCATATTTTCTTATTTTATTTTAAATTAACAATCAAGTTAAGATCAATAATAAAACACAATACCAATTATAACAAAACATAATTCAAATATCCACTAAGGCGTCGATAACAGAGAGCAAGTTTAAATGCTGCTATAGTTCAATACTAGTTTGCACCTTGCCTAGCGCGTTTGTTTAGCAATGCTTAACGAACTACGTGAAAGTTAAATGTACAGTTTGTAGCATTTTGTAGACTTAAAACTGAAGCAGCCACTTTTTCGATAGTTTTGTTTTCAGATACTGACCTAGTAGTTGATACGCACTGAAAGCCTGATGTCAATGTGCAAGCTTGTGTTTCTACCACTGAAGTGGACGACAAAGGTTCATCCAACTCTTGATGTTGTTGATTTTCATGGATAGGATAGAGATCATCATTCTGCAGAATTTGTTTTGCGATATTTTTTTTATTCGCAACCGATTCCTCGACATTCGATTCAGCGGCAGTTGAGCTCTTCCAGCCACCATGTCTCTTCAGAGTACTTATGTTTGCTCCAGTATTGGCTAACAAAGTGGCCGAGGATCGCCTAAAACAGTGCCCAGTATAGGTTTCTGCGTTTGGAAGAAGTAAAAAGCCAGCGATGCTGCTGGGTATTTTTCCGAAAGTATTTATACCAACAACTTGTGCCGAGCAGTTTCCATTATGGTAGGAGGCAAAAAACCGCTGATGAGGTATATTGGTTGGTCTCAATGACTTATATTTTTATATAGGTTCATGTAACTTACTCCGTCCTTATCAGGATCACACACTACAAAACTTCTCGAGGTATGATTTTTTGTGTCTTGAATTTTCACTACCATTATATCCTCCTTTTCTTCTATGTGGTTCACAAGCAAGTTTGCCAATTCTGCTCTACTAACTATTACGGCTCAAGTTTCTTTTAGCGGAAATCGGCTACAAAAAATATCATTCTATAGGATGATTCTACACAAGAATACTAGCACAAAAATAATTTTCCTTTTCTCCGCAAATGTTTTGTTTTCCAGCAAACTAGATTTTTTTATATGATAATTTAGCTAAAGCCTATATTTGGATAATTTTCCCATTATTATTTTTTGTCATAGGCCGGTCCAGAAAAGCCTATTAATTAAAACGGTGTTATTAATTTTATCCGAAAATGCCTAATTAATGAATTTTTTTTTGTAGTTTAGAATAGCGGAAATCGGCTACAATAAATATCGTTCTATAGAATGATTCTACACAAGAATACTAGCACAAAAATAATTTTCCTTTTCTCCGCAAATGTTTTGTTTTACAGAAAACTAGATTTTTTTATATGATAATTTTAGGTTAGTAATGAGTTAGTTTGGGCAAAGAAAATTCCACTATAATATTCTTTGGTTTGGGTTAGTTTTGGGTAATTTGGGATAGTGAAGACAAGCGCGCGTAGCGTGCTTGTCTTTTTACTCTGGTTAGTTTAGGTTAGTTTGGGTTAGCTTGGGTTAGTTTAGGTTAGTTTGGGTTAGTCTGGCTTAGCTTGGGGTAATTTGGAATAGTGAAGACACAAGCGCGCTACCTTTTTACTCTGGTTAATAAGGGTTACAGAGGTAGAGAGCTACTCTAAGCCAAGAATTTTTTTCTAGTGGATTTTCGCTCTTTTAATTTTTTTTTTTTTGAAAATGAGATTGATGTATTTGCGGGGAAAAACTTTGATTGTTCTGCATTGAGACAGGTACTATAATGTCAAAAATAAATTTAATGTCTTCCTAACGGATTTCCGCTAAACGAAACTTGACCCACTATTACTACCTTGTTCATCAGATAGATATGATCTGGAGCCTCTGTCAAAAATTTATTGATTTCATTTTTCTCGAAAACCTTAGACTTTTTTGGCCTGAAGCCAACGTTTTTTCGTTTAATGAAATAGACCAATTGGTAATACCTACCAATATCTACATTTTTATGAAGCTTTAAGGTTAAGGATAGCTTCAACATGGAAAATTTTGACCATAGCGTAGATGGTACAAAAGTATTTGATAGATATGAAAAGTATGCAAGGAAAACCTCTTCTTTGTGTGAAACAGTTTTCTTCGTTTTGCACCATTCTTTAAAGGCTTCATGCTCCTTTTCATACCTTGCACGTGATTTCTCTGGAATAAGTTGGTTTTTTGCGGATACTGCGTCGTCGAGAATGCACTCGGGAAGCTCTAAATCTTCATTTTCGAAGTCCATTTTGAAGCAAATGTGACACAAATCAACCGCGAAAAATAACTTGACCTAAGTTTTATTTGAAAATACCATAGGGGACCATAACAACAAAACAATGGATACCAGCAGGTTATAGTTCAATATACAGGGTACTTTCGGAAACATCAATCTTGGATTGATTTTTTATAGGGATAAACCCAAGCAAAGAACGAACGAAACGAGTGCTTTTGCTGACCTAACCTGGTATTATCAATGCGTAATACCACTGGTACACCTAAAACCACCTTTTCCGTACAATTTTTCTACTACAACAAAAAGGAACATAAAAACCATTGTTATTAAAAAGCTACATCGAACTTGATAAATTGATAAATGATGCTTTTCCGAATTTTTTTTCCAAAAAAACTGCTGACAGCTAATGTCAGGCACTTTTTTCACTTGAAAATTAAATATGAAATATAAATTCCTGTCAGTGTCTGGTCAAAATTAATAAGAAGAAAATATTCATTGAAAAAGGTTGAGCGTGCGTAAAAAAAACTTTTAAGAACGCCGTGCTTAAAAAGTTTTTTTACGCACGTTCACTTTTTTTTTACAAATAGCTTGTATAATTTGCTTATATCTTATTAGCGTTATACAGTTTGGTCAAAACAAATATTTTTCTGATTTTTAAAACCAAAAAAATACAAAATGTTGTGAAAATATGCATATTGTTTAGGCAAGAAGGAAAAATATTGTACCTAACATGTGCGGAAAGTGCCTTTTCCGCCCTTGTTAGGTAAATAACTATTTAAAATCTCTTTGGTAATTTCTAATTGTGATGCACGGAAAAAATATATGATAAGGTCTAAATACGTACTTTCTTGGTTGTGAGGTTTTTGTTACGCAGTTATTTGAATGTATTTTGTTGATTCAAATGTGCGTAATTTAGTGTGCCTAGTAATATTTTACTTAGTTGACGTGTTTGTAAAACACTTCATATTTTCCACATTTTCTATTACATATATATTTTCTTTGATCTTATTTATAGGAAATATTATACATATTTGATACCTATTTGTATTATTAACTCGAAGTAATTTCAAATTGTCGGAAATTTTAATTTTTCAATCGATCGATCAAAATTGAATTGAAAAGGGTTTCCAAAAATCTTTTTGGCGGGCTAAATCCTAAAATGATTATCCTAATAAGCTCGGACTACTTGCTTGCAGTAAAATATCGTTTAATACGTTTTGTGTTGTTTTTTTTATTTTTCATATTTACAAATTTAGTTTTAGATTTTTCTTAAAATTGACCAAATCAAAAAAAATTGTCTCAATGAATTTTCCGATTTCATTTTCCGAATAAATTCACAAAATATATTTAGATTTTTTTTTATCAACGTCAAAAATCCCACTTGATATTTTTATATGAAATTTTCGATGCCCAATAAATCGGCAAGTGTAGTTTATTGTTTATTGCAATAAATTGATTGTTCTACTCCCTAGAATTAGTTGACTGCCACATTTTAAGAACAATCCATGATTTAACCCAAAATTACATATCTTCTCGAAATACTAAGAATAATATAAAAATACTTTTCTAATTTTTTGAATTTATTTCTAAAGAATGCCTTTATTCTATGATTTTGAAGTTCTCACGCCTTCTTCGAATAACCGAAATATCATCAATTTCGAACCAAAGTGATTTTTTTTTCTACTAAATTTGTTCCATCGGAAAATCCTCTCACTCCCAATCCTCTCACTCCCTATCCATATGAAGGCGGACGTAAAGTGCATTTCGTTTTCCTATGAGAAGACCCTACAGTTATGGCACAAAGAATACCAGGCGGATTCGATCATCATCACCTTTCTTTGACCTAAGGCCACCTCTCTATTGGCCTTCATTTCAATCTATATATAAACTGGGATCCGAGCATTGGGCAAAGCTCGATAATTATAATGGCGCCCTAAAGCTAATCGACATGTGGCAGTCGATCGTAAATAATTCAAAATATTGCTTAAGTTTAGCAACGCGGAGCTTTAAGCTGTATCGAGGCTCCCTTCAATATATCTAAAATAAAATTGGTTTTCCATTTTCACATAAAAAAATTGATCAATATCGTTAGGCAATATTGAACTATAATCTACGCCCGATGCAAAGATAATGAGTCTGGTTGCTTGAATAGAATAAAGAAATTTCTTATTGCCTTAAAATGCTAGTTTTTATTTAACATAAAACTATGTTCATCTATTAATATTTTACCTAATTTCTCAATATGTTTTTTAAATGTTTGTTTTCTTTTATTATTTTAATATTAGATATTTATTTTATTTTTGTTTTCTAAGCATTCACGATTTGTAAGCATTTTTTTACCCAAGAGCGTAACCTAAAAATATGGAAAGATAACAAACCAAGATATGACTTTGTGAAAAGCTTCGCAATTAGAAACAAGTTAGGCGTTAAACTAGACACAAATATAAAACATAATCATCAAAAATTGGAGACAAAACATCGTCGAGCAGACCACGTTAAAATAACGCTCCGCAAAATTGTTCATTTATCGTAGTACGAATAGGTTTTAAATATTGGTTTTTGGCATAGTTATAGTGTTGGAAATAATACAATTGTTGTGCTAAGTGAAAAGCTCATCCATCCTCGGCCAGGTATGAAATAAGTCATTACCATGGTAAACTGCACGTTGGGCTTGGATTCCATTCGCAGAAGCAGGCCTGGGATTGGTTGCGACGGATGTAAAAAATAATTCCATGCTAGCTGTTTGGCGAAAGGTACCGACATTATCAGCCTGCTGAAATCAATTCCGGGGCTGTGCTGGAAGTATTCTGACTGCAACAGGAACTGCATCTTGGTTAATCATGCTGGGATCCATGATTTAGTCGAAACTAAACTGAAGGATACATTATGTTCGTTAAAGGATGAAGTTAAGTCAATTAAATCAAATCTGGCTAAGCTATCGGAACCTGAACCTATTGCAAATCATCCGACCTACGCAGAAGACATAAAGGATAAATCTAAACCTGCCATACTGATTTATCCTAAAAATAACAGCCAGCCGGCAACTCTTACCAAGGCAGATATTCTGCGGAATGCCAATCCCTCTGATGAAAATGTTCAGCTAGAGAAGGTCAGAACGGTGAAAGATGGTGGAATTCTAATTGGCTGTAGAAGCAAAGCGGACAATAATAAACTGTCAATTGTGCAGGAGAAGATGTCCGATACCTATGAAATAAGATTTCTACCCAAACTCCGAGTGGTCGGTATGACCCAAAATACTTCCCCTGACGATCTTCGGAGTCAACTTATCTCAGGCAATCACACCATATTCTCAGAAGACTCAGAGTGTAGAGTTATGAAAGTGTTTCCTAAAGGTAAATAAGACTACCGTCTTATCATAAGGCAGTTAAATCAGGTAATTTGTGTGTGGCGTATGATAGTTGTATTGTGTATGATGCAGTTGATGTATATCGCTGTTTTAAGTGCAACGAATTTTATCACTCCTCTCAAAGATGCATAAATCCTCTGTCCTGCTCTGTATGTGGTGAAGATCATGATATCTCAAATTGCAAGACCAAGACGAAAAAATGCTCAAATTGTCTTAAATTAAATGAAAATGTTCCTACCGATATGGGACAGGAAAAAATGTTCTGCTTACATCCGGAAATTAAGTGAGCTTAAATCTAAAACGACACAATAGCAATTACAGAGTAATTTTCCATCATCCCTGGTAAATGACTCCAGATCTTCAATGGAATGTGGGGATTCCTTGTCGATTTTTTACCAAAACACACGTGGTCTCAGGTCGAAAACCTCTGATGTTTTCAACTCTATAGCAAAAAGTAGTTTTAAGATTGTTCTCACAGAAACTTGGCTTAACTCATCGATAGGGGATTCTGAATTGTTTGTTCCGACGTTTAGTGTCTACAGGGCAGATAGGAATTTTCTTTTGAGAAATGTTACAAGAGGAGGAGGTGTTTTGATTGGCGTCCACCAAAAACTTCAGTCAACTCAGGTTGATTTGAGCGTTATGAGTTTTCCACAACTTCAATATATCGACATTATAGTAGTCAAAATCGTCCTGAATGTATCACCCATATATTTAATTAACCTCTATATTCCGCCCGATACTCCTTTTGAGGAGTTTTGTGGTTTCTTTGAAGCTTTGGAATCACTGCACTTTCTGTATGACTCTAAAACTGTTGTATGGTGAGACTTCAATACTCCGGAATATGCCAGTGATAGTCAAACGGCAAGGAAAATTGTATGATATATTTAACGTTTGTGTCTCAAAGTATTCCCGGCATAACAATGCAGCATATCCACCTTGGTTTGGCAGCAGTATCATTCGTCAAATCTGTGAAAAGTCAAAATTCTGGGGTCATTACAAGAGAACAAAGGACATTCAAGTTCTCGAAACCTTCAAGCGATTGAGGGCTAAGGTCAAGGCAGACACAGCCATTGCCTATAAGCAACATCTTAAGAATTTGGAATCCGAAATTTCAGCCAATTCTAGCAAATTTTGGGCGTTTGTTAAAAGTAAGAGATCGTCAACTGGCATTCCTAGTGTAATGACATATTGCGACACTGACTTAGGTCATCCAGTTGATATACTAAATGGTTTCGCAGACTTTTTTGGTAAAGCATATACCATCCCTAGCGGTAATCTATATAACATGGAAACACTGCGATCCTCTCTTCTTGATACAACTAGCTTTGACGAGTGTGAAATTCTGAGTGTCTTGACAAATTTCAAATCAAAAATGACGACCGGGCCGTATGCCATACCAGCGTTTATTCTAAGAGAGTGCTCATGCATTCATATTGGCACGACCGTTGACCATCTTGTTTAATTGTTGCTTGAAATCAGGTTCATTTCCACAGGTATGGAAGTCATCAAAGTTGTGTCCTATATTTAAAAGTGGAAACCGATCAGAGCTAGAATGCCACAGACAAATCTCCATCATATGTAACTTTTGCAAAGTTTTTCAAATATTACTGGAGCAAAAGATATATAATCATGTTAAAAATTCCCTAGCACCTCGATAGCATGGTCTCATGAAGGGCCGCTCAACGGTATCCAATAGGAAATTGTGGAAAACATCGATAACAGAGTCCAAACGGATGTCATATACACAGACCTTACAAAGGCATTTAATGGATTGGATCATGGCGTGTTATTGCAAAAACTATTAGGCTTTGGATTGTCTGACGGGCTTGTCACTTTAATTCAGTTGTACCTCACTGATCGGACTCAGTATGTGCAGTTGAATGGATTTAGATCTGTAGGATATCTGGCCACGTCTGGTGTTCCTCAGGGTTCAAATTTGGGTCCCTTGCTATTCAACATGTATATGAATGACATCGCTGATGTCATAGATGTCAATTTTCTCCTATATGCGGACGACTTAAAAATCTATACCGCAGTAGAGGGCTCTGAGAACTGTGATAGGCTCGCAGCAAATCTTTCACGCTTTGTTGACTAGTGTACAGCAAACAACTTGCAGCTGAATGTAGCAAAATGTAAGGTACTCTCATTTTCGCTGAAAAAAGATCTTGTTATACATAGATATCATATAGAAGGACATTCGTTCGACAAACGTTTACCGATCTTGAAGTCACATTCGACTGCTCATTTTATTTCAATTTCCACCTAGACAAAGTTATCGATTCTGCTAACCGCATATATGGGTTTATTACTAGAACCAGTCGTGATTTTAGCGAAGTCACGACTCTCAGGACTCTCTACAATGCATTTATCAAGTCTAAGCTGGAGTATGCCTCGGCTGTCTGTAGCCCGTTCTATCAGGTACATATTGACAGGTTGGAATATATGCAGAGACGTTTTCTTAAATACCTGAGTTATAGGGTGGATGAGGTGTACCCCTCAATCGGGATATCTCAAGATAGTTTGCTTGCAAGGCACGGGTTTCCTAGTCTCATTGTGAGCAGAAAGTGTTGCATGGTTGTCACATTGCATAAGATCAATAACAACAGTATACAGTGCCCAGATTTGTTGCATAAATTGAATTTCAATGTTCCGCGCATGGCCTCCATATGTAACGACTCATTCTACCTCAGTACTGCTCGTACTAATATTATGAAGAAATCCCCTTTACATAGTATGTGCAAGGAATACAATGATATTAGTTGTTATGTAGACAATTTCCACTGCAATGTAAAAGCTATAAAAAGGCATTTTTTTGTATTGTAGCGTTATAATGTCAGTAGGATGTATAGTCTGAATTTCCTGTTCTGTAACTGGGTATACACATGTAGAACAGTGTACTTTAATAAATAAATAAATAGAATAAATAAATAAATCATGCATCGGTGGGTGAAAGTGAATTTGGTGATTTTTTTAACAATATCAGGCTTAATTTAAGGAATGCTCCTCGTCAAAACATTCTATAAATTATATCAAAACGAATATCCCAGACGATCCGGGATCGAAAAAGGTTATGGTTCCAAGGGGCAAGAAAAGAGTGGAGACAATCAAGGAACATTCCAGGGCTTCTGTAAGCATTATGATATGCGGAGCGGCACACGGTAAACTTTTATATTCATCGCCAATAGTAGTCTACAAATTCCTGAATTTATCTAACATTTGGACGCAAGGTAGTCTATCTGGAACGGTGTATGGATATAGTAAAAGTGGTTGGTTCGACATGTACTTCACAAATGATAGTCAACTTTTCCACAGAAATTAATATCGTCTTGATGTTTATATCGATGGAATTTCTCCATTGCCAGAGCACAAAAACAATGAAAAAAAAGGTCATAATTTTAAGCAATGTCCCCTACAAAGACGACTTGACAACTCAACTATGGCAACGAAAAAT
>MU182348.1:150902-226969 GCA_016904865.1 Pissodes strobi
GTCCCCTACAAAGACGACTTGACAACTCAACTATGGCAACGAAAAATTGAAGCAAAACGAGTGAAAAGAAATGTAAGAAACGATTTTTTTTTCATTCAGCCTTTAGAGGCAATTATAAAGCCTTGTGGTTCAAAGTACACCATTCTTCCATCCCATGTGCTTAAATATAACAATATGGAAATTGAAATTAACGAAAGACAGAATCTGAAAAATTATACCTATGGAAATTGCATTTAAAACATTATCGGTACGATTTAAAAATCACTGGTACGATTTGAACGACAATTTGGATAAATCGTACTGTTTGCAGTGCTTCATATTTTTTAGTTTTTTAGTGTTTCATTTTCAGTGTTCTTGTATACATGTTCATCGTCTAAGAATTTTCAGTGTTCTTGTATACATGTTCATAGTCTAAGACAATGCACGTTTATATCTGTAAGCTTATTTTTAATAAAAAAAATATTTCTAGTTACAGTGGTTAAAAAACTAAAAATCGGGGCTCCGAATTATTAAAGTATAAGTATTCGAATATTCGTTTGGTATTTTATTTGAATAGTCAAATAATTCCAATATCTATTTGAATAGTAGGATATTCAAATATTCGAATTATCGAATTTTTTAACTAACCAAATATTCGACTTTGGAATTAGAACAGTCGAATATTTGAATTATTCGACTACAATTCTGAGTCCTAAATTATATTTTGAAACAACTCACATGTTATTATATACATCTACATAGGTATATACGTGGATAGAGGGCCCAAGAGTTAGAGGACAAATGGACTAAAAATGTCGATTTTCTACTACCGTGCGTAAAATACTCACATTACGCACTCTCTAAGATTCGTACCTTTTTAATGCAGTGCGCAAAATAAAACAATTTATTTTACACACTAGTGCGTAAAGTAATTTGTTTACGCATTAGTGCGCAAAGTAATTTAATAATATTTTTATTTTTTCATATTTCTCGGTAGTAGAAAATTTGTTTATGCTACTCATGTGTAAAGTACCTTTTTTTTTAATTTATAGAATTGTCATTGACAATATTACCATTCATAAAAAAGGGTCACTTTACACACTTGTTGCATAAATAACTATTTGGGACAAAAAATCATTTTTGTTAAAAGTTTCTGCTTCCGGCAAAAATAGTTAAACTCGGTCTACGAAGCGAATTTTGGATTCTTTTTATACACAGTGCTCAAAAACTACGAAAACATGACTTTCATAAACTGTAGTATAACATACCCGGGCCTGTTCAACATAGTTGATTGAGATAAGTAAAGTTGGCTTTGTCTTTACTTTGCCAATAACCGTCAAAATAGATTAAACAGATAATCAAGCCCTGTTGTGTTATTATTATTGGTCGGGATAAACAATTGCTTTGATTATTGCTTAAAACCATAAATTATTGCTTAAAACCATAAAGACGGGTGTGGTATTTTAATTAACCACTTTTAATGGACAGTATAACCACTGTCTATAGATATTCTAATAAGTCCGCTCACTCGAGCGTGCCGCGGAAAATTTCCCTCCTGCCTGCGCCAATCCCTCACCCATCGGCATTGACATTGACGTGTGTCAATGTCACGGCTTAGCCGTGACTCAGTTTTCGCAAGTACTTCCGCGATCGGACGGTGTGAATTTATTTTTACGGAATAGTTTTCGCACGATTTACTCTATACGCTATTTAAAAAATATATATGGTTAAGATGGCTAAGGGTAGTTTTTCTTATTGTACTGTTGATGACTGTTATGTAACTACACGTGATCTCTCCTTTCTCTCTTATGGAATTGGTAAAGAATTATTCAATTTTTATGAGACGAAGTGAATGAAGCTAACCGAAAATTGATTGGATGACTAACCCAAACCAACAAAATCTATTAAAATTGATTATAACGTATCGGAACCGGTTCAAATGACTAAAATAAGTAAGGCTAAATGAAACTAACCGAAAGTTGATTGGATGACTAACCCAAACTAACCAAATATATTAAAATTTGCTATAGCGTATCGGAACCGGATCAAATGACTAAAATAAGTTAAGACTATGTGAAACTAACCGAAAGTTAATTAACCAAAACAAACCAAATGTATTAAAATTGATTATAACGTATTGGAACCGGTTCAATGTCTCAAATAAGATGAGACTAAGTGATTCGACGACTAACCCAAACTAACCGAATCTATTAAAATTGATTATAACCTATCGGAACCGGTTCGTATGACTAAAATGAGTTGAGACAAAGTGAAACTAACCGAATGCTGATTCGGCGACTAACCCAAACTAACCAAATCTATTAAAATTTGTTATAGCATATCGGATCCTGATCAAATGATTGTAACCTACCGGAACCGGTTGAAATGACTAAAATAAGTTGAGACAAAGTGAAACTATCTGAAAGTTGATTAGACGACTAACCAAAACTAACCAAATGTATTAAAATTGATTATAATATATCGGAACTGATTCAAATGTCTCAAGTGAGTTGAGACTAAGTGAAACTAGCCGGAAGTTGATTCGATGACTAACCCAAACTAACCAAATCTGTAAAATTTTATTATAACCTAGCGGAACCGGTTTAATTCACTAAAATAAGTCGAGACAAAGTGAAACTAACTGAAAGTTGATTCGCCGACTAACCCATACTACCCAAATCTATCAAAATTAGTTATAACATATCGGAACCTGATCAAAAGACTAAGTTGACTAAGTGAAACTAACAGAAACTTGATTAGACGATTAACCAAAACTAAACAAATGTATAAAAATTGATTATAAAAACGTATCCAAACCGGCTTATATAAATAAAATGAGTTGAAACTTGAGCAGTATTTACTTCAATCACGTGTCCTGTGCTACTCGCTACGCGCGCGTCAGTATCCCATATTAAGCAAACATAATCGAAACTAACTTTAATGAATCAAACAAGCGCATTGAGACGGGGGCGTTACACGCTTGACCAACCCTGCCTAACACTAAACTAAGATTAACCCCAACTAACAAATATAACCAAAAAAATAAAAATAAAACATGTCACTGACGGGAATCGAACCCGGGCCGTAGTATCACAAGCACAAAAGCTGATCCCGAAACGCAACTGCGCATGATTGCAAATAGTTATACCGCAGACGCCAGACGCTTGTATAGAAACGCAAGGAATATAAGGAAACAAAATACCTATAGTCAGCAAGAGATATAATCATGCTCCTCAAATCCCCTTTTCGACCTTTAATATGGAGCAATGAATAATATCAATTCTTATCAGCTTAATATCACTATCGCTTTGCTTCGCTTTAATAAGTTATATAAAATAATAATTTCAGGAATAATAGATATTATATAGATATATATTTTAAATTTAGCACAACACAACTATTGACTAACATAAAATTGTCAAACTGAGAAATGTACCATTTTAATTTAAAACCATATAGAATTAAGGAATTAATCTGGCAACACAGCATTGTCTTCAAACCTCTCATGCGCCGTCTGCGTTATTTCAATAAAAACAAAACAATACATTGAAAGTCGGCAGAGAAAAGTAGTAGCAATTACAGCAGATTTGTACACAAGTTTTTAATGATTTTTTATTAAAGAAAGTCACGAGTCTCAACTTATTTTACTTTTTTGAGCCGGTTCCGGTACATTATAATCAATTTTAATGGATTTAGTTAGTTTTGGTTAGTCGTCTAATCAAATTTCAGTTAGTTTCACTTAGTCTCAACTTATTTTAATCATTTGAGTCGGTTCCGATACGTTATAATTAATTTTAATAGATTTGGTTAGTTTGGGTTAGTCTCAACTTATTTTAGTCATTTGATGCGGTTCCGATACGCTATAACCAATTTTAATAGATTTGGTTACTTTGGGTTAGTCGCTGAATCAACTTTCAGTTAGTTTCACTTAGTCTCGTCTTAATATAGACATTTGAACTTTCGATACGTTATAATCAATTTTAATACATTTAGTTAGTCGTCTAATCAACATTCGGTTACTTTGTCTCAACTTATTTTGGTCATTTGATCAGATTTCGATATGCTCTAACCAATTTTATTAGATCTGGTTAATTTGGGTTAGTCGCCGAATCAACTTTCAGTTAGTATCACTTTGTCTCAACTTATTCTAGTCATTTGAGTCGGTTCCGATCGTTATAATCAATTTTAATAGATTTGGTTATTCTGGGTTAGTCATCGAATCAACTTCCAGTTAGTTTCACTTAATCTCAACTTATTTTAGACATCTGAACCGGTTTCGATACGATATAATCAATTATAATACATTTGGTTAGATGGTTAGTTTTAGTTAGTCGTGTAATGAACTTTCGGTTAGTTTCACTTAGTCTCAACTTATTTTAGTCATTTGAGTCGGTTCCGATACGTTATAATCAATGTTAATAGATTTGGTTAGTTTGGGTTAGTCGTCGAATCAACTTTCGGTTAGTTTCACTTAATCTCACTTAATTTAATCATTTGAACCGGTTCCGATATGTTATAATATAAGATTTGGTTAGTTTTGGTGAGTCGCCGAATCAGCTTTCTGTTAGTTTCACTTAGTCTCAACTCCTTTTAGTCATTTGAAGTAGTTCCGATGCGTCATAATCAATTCTAATAGGTTTGGGTTAGTCGTCCAATCAACTTTCGGTTAGTTTCACTTCGTCTCATAAAAATTGATTAATTCTTTACCGATTCCATGAAAGAGAAAGAGGAAGAGAGATAGAGTCATATACTTTATCTCTCTTGCGAGACGAAAATTCCAAAACGTGTCGTTACATGCATGGCTTTGAAAAATCACTTTCATGAATCCAAAGAATATCAAAATAGCGTAAAATTTGTGGATTTCTAATATTTACCTTCGCCCAAATTATGTATATAAGTTGAGTTATATATGAGTATAAGTGAGTTTGATCGCTGTTTTAACCACTAATTAAGAATAAAAAAACCCTAGATGGAAAACACTTTTAATGCTTGGGTTAAGTTATGGGTGTGGCACAGGTTAGTTGGTGTTTTCATTTTTTTTAAAGACGACACCAACTGTGACAACGCATTTGTCATATTAATAACAAAATGTAATAAAATATAGATATCTATCGACAGCCGAAATTATCAGGTTAAAATTATTCCGCTATTTTCCTGTTATATTTTGTAACTTGTGTTCGTAATTAAACAATACCAATACCAGTTGTACCTACTGGTATTTTTATCCATATCGTAGATAATATTTTGTTTATTATTTACTTATTTATTATAATACTAAGTAACTATTACAAAGTAGTATCATTAATGAGCTATAAATGAGACAGAGAATGTCAATAGTTGTTCATAACAAATAAATAACCCAAACATTAATACGTAATCATATTCATATCATTTATTCCTAATAGAACGCTCCCCGTATAAAAATAATCGAGCGGCAGTTCATATTGATCGTACACCGTAGCTGCACCCATTCGTTTACTGTACAGTGGCCGAGTGTGTTCAAGGTCAACGGCAGTATTTTCCACGGCATGCTGGAGTGAGCGGACTTATTAGAATATCTATAGACGGTGGTATAACATAGGGTGGTGAGAGAAATTGAAACATGTATTCGGTATTGATATAATTTAATAATGCAGGTGTGAATTGCATTTAAATATAATGGAGATAAATAAACAGTGTTTTCTATGTTAAATAGAAAATATATATGTACAATTTTTAGACTAAAACTTTCAATCACTCATCATTCGTTCAAGTATAAAACTAAAATTACAAAAGGTTTCTTAAAATTAGAAATGTCTACTGAAGAGTCTTGATTTGTTTGATTTAAAAATTAGTTTTTATCTTTCTTATTTCAATACTTCGTTCTCCAACTTAGCAACTTTCACACAGCATACCTTTTCACTTTGACTGCTTTACCTGCCTTGCTTTACAGGAATTCGACCAGGAATGTCAGTCTGCCTTCCGCCATTTTATATTCCAATTTCCAACGGGAACGGGGATGCTATCGTTTCTGACTTCGAAGAATTGCTTTAAAAAAGCTCAAATAAAGGTCTTTGTCCAACCTTGGACAAAGATAACTGAGGTGCACGAAATATTCTCTAATATTTGTGCATACAAGAGAAATTGGCCCAAAAAGGAATTTGACCTTTTGGCGCGAAGAGGCACTTGCTAGAGCTCGGTGGCACGACCGATACAGCAACGTGGAGTGTTTGCTGAGCACTGAATTGAATAATTTATTTTCTTTCGTCGAGCGGCTACTGGCGCCACGATCAAATAAAAAGTGGGGATTGGCACTTTGCCGAATTCGTTTGAGATTAAAAGGGTAGAAACTGTTTTCTTTCTTTATTTGACAGACTGATTGTTCACAAGGCTGACGGAGACAAAAATACATTGACTTTAAAACGATTACAAACGTTTTCCATTACAAGTGAAAGTTGGCTCTATTGTAATCTCTTATATTGACAGCACTGCTGTACAGGTTCGAACTAAGGGATCGTCCGTCTAGGGTTGGACTAAGGGGCATTGAAGAACGTGACATTTGCTGATTTAAATGTACAAATTGGATTGTACCCGGGGTGAAATAAATCTATTTTGTGTTTAATTATGGCTCATTCATTCTACATACATACAGGGTGTTCTCACCGAACTATACGGTGAAAAACGATAGTTTCTACACGTGTTGGGGTGTTTCCCCAACAATTATATCTTGCACAATTTCACTTACTCGAAAGGCGACCCACGGCAATAAAATTGGGGAAACTTGAGGGAAAGGTGCATCATGTAAATTAAAGAAAACGTGCCAAATTATTAGAGAAAAAGGTGCCGGACTCAGCCTGGAATTCACGAGGGGAAAGGGTACGGCAGAGAAACCCTCGATCTAAATTCCTAAACCGAATTATGCTGTATAACCTATATTAATTAAATTACTGTATCCCGTACCACAATTCGAAGTTCCACACTTGTAACAATACACTTAAAACTGAAGGGGTGGTTGTTAGTTAGCCAGACGCCGCTGGCGGGTACTGAGGTCCTGGAATACGGAGGCTACCCAGCTATTTAATTGCAATTTGGGCCAATATCTCTAGAGTGATCATTACATTTATAACTAGGATATTCTCTTGTCAGGGGAGGAAATGATTAGTAGATTCAGCAAGGCCTTTGCGTACACTCTCAGTCATAATAAATTTAAAATCCTAGCATGAAAAGACAGCAAATAATACATTTTCTTTTTTCAATTAAAGCAGTGTTGTTCACAGCATAAAACGATTTCATTAAATATGTACATATGTTATGCCATCAAATATGAATTGTCCATGAGAATAAAATAAACACTTGTACAAATTATGTTAATAACAATATTATAAATTTCATTTTACAGACCTGTAATAATGTTGCAACACAGAAGCAAAACAATTCACCAAAATAAACCGTACACGGCGGCGGCGCCGGCTTTTGACTATCTATCCCCGTTCTCGAGCGATACGCTTTCGGATCTCCTCCGAAAACCCTCGCACAACCCGACTTCAATTTAGGACTTGTTTTTCTCTTTTTCTTGCTTTACATATATGACGTGTCCCAAAACCAAATGTATCAGGTCTAATGAAATAATATTTTAAATAGGCGGGTTACCTCATAACCAAAATAATTTTGAAACTTAATTTTTTAAAACACCGAATTTAAAGAGGGGTAAATTTAAATTACAAACAAGAAAGTCTTATATCTTTTTTTGCGATAAACAGTTTTGCATTCAATCATTTAAATAGCCAAATATTTGAATAGTTAAATAGTCGAATATTCTAACAGTTCGAACAATCGATTAATCAAATATTCGAATACGTGAATATTCGAACAGTGGAATTTTTTTAACTAACAAAAAATTTGAATTCAGAATAGTCGAACATTCGAATTATTCGAATACAATCCCCAGCCCTACGATAAACCCGACCTTACCCTACAAGAGGGGTAATCATGTTCTAATAATAATGACGGCGCCTAATATGTTATGCTCTTGCAAAATAGAGTAAGGTCTGCTATCAGTACTGAATCTGAAATATACAAGATTTAACAAAAGTCAACATTTTATGAAAATGATCATGACAATTTTGAAAAATTGATTTTTTTTATTATAAATAAAAGACTATAAAAATGAGAATTAAAGAAATTTTAAAACCTTTTTGTACACACCTGGTACTTACAATCGATTTGTTGCAGATGAGAACTTGAGCAATCCGTATTAATGCCGGCATTATATTGACATCTGAGCATGCGCACTTCACTTTAAAAATAAGGCGGCACTATTACGGTACGCCTGACTCAATTTACGAATGCCTAAAAACCTACTGTATTTTTAAATGTTATTTAACGAAGTGCATGTTCGAGGAAAAATCGATTGATTTCGTCATAAGAATCTTGCTCTTCTTAACGTCAAATATTGCTATTGTTTTTTAAGTGAGAATTAAGTAGTTTTGTTTTCTTTTTGAGTAGTTTCCGCTAAAGATTATGTTTTCCAGTAAACAAATAATAAAGACCAGCCGGTTACGCTTTACATATGAAGATGATCTGGCATTGTTAAGAGAATTTTTGTCTCTAAAGCCTATATCAAACCCTGAGAAAGAGAAAATTGTTCAACAACACCTGTTGGAAGCAAATTTTGTATTAAAACTATTAAAGCCCACCTGTTTTTACTTTTACAGCAATTTCTAAAAAAAGCAGAAAGTGGATACAAATGTAGTTATGAGTTTAAACTTACTGAAACCATTATAAGGTGTGATATATTACATAACTTTGTTCAATTTGCATGTTGTCTTAGCTATTCTGAATTATCACTAAATAGGTATTAATTTTAAAATAATTTTTAGTGAATACAATTTTAGTTTTGTTAGATCATGACTACAGTATATTTTTAGATCAGGAAGTGAAGAGATATAGTCTGAGAAAGTGCCGTTGTTACATGACAATGGTAATCTTTGTCAAGATGTTAATTCCATGTTTACTCCGAAAATCCTATGCGACAATTGGGCCAGCAAATAAGGGACAAAATATGATTCTGATCTGAACTGATATAATTGAAGAAATAAATAAAATACAGAAAACACCAAATATGCTAAGCTACTTTGTAATAACTTATAAGAACTAAAACATAGGTTTATCCACAATACCGACATGGAATTTTTGCATTAGAGTGCAAAAATTCTGTTTCGGTATTGTGGGTAAAAGTGCGTTGTAGTGCATTTTGCCGAAGGTTCCAAACCCCAGCTTAGTAACTTATAAGAACGAAAAAGAAAAAAGGAACATTCATAGTATAATATACCTAATATATTATTTTTCTCTTTGTGCTTTTCAGGTTTTAATATTAACAACTCCCTAGATTTAATTGAGGTACAAGTTTGAGATCTTTCACATGATGAAGGGAATATAAACTTAAGCCAAACAGTAGGTGTAGAAAGAAAGACAATAAAAGTGGACGCCAAAATCTTGGAAAGGGATATAAAAGGTTTTGAAAACAAACAGGCATCCAAGGCAAGTAAAAAATAAAAGTTTTAGTCAAGTAACATTTAACTGTAAAAAAATCAGGTAAAATAAATAAATAAATAAATAAATACGTTTTTAGGCCCAGTTTTTTCAAGCATAGATAATTTTATTCATCAAATATTTACTATGACCACGATTGTTAATTCAATAATTATAAACATGATAATTATGTAGAAACTAGCACATAGGAATATATTTAATATTAAGATTATTGCTTTGAGAATTTCATTCACCCGCAAAAATGTATATTTTAACAATTAAAATTACTATTTTGGTAGGTGGCACCATAGTTATTTGATTGTTAAAAAAAAATTATTGTGATAATTTTTCTGTCAAAGTTATATTCAATGAAATAGACATTTCAGCTTATTTCAGAAAAACAAATCTATAAAACAAGACAAATTATTTATTATTCAAATTTTGGCAATTAATAACACAGTTGTTATAATTAATAACAATGGGGGCGCCCCCATTTGTCCTTCGATGGAGGTTCCGGCTTCCCTCATTGTACTCACAAGTGTATTGTGAAACTCTGAGTTTGATTGCAGATAAGGTTTGATTGAGCTTATATTCGAATGACCCGTCATTTTCACTATTCTTGAAGCATCAACTCCCTTTTGTGATAAATGGCTAACTACTGCTGATCTATGGGAATGATTGGTGTACTTAACTTTACTATCTGATGTTATTCCTGCCTTTTCAGCCGATATTGCTGTCCATTTAGAAATTTCGTTTGGTCCGATCGGCGAATTTTTGAGGATTTGATGTCAAAACGAATCTATTCGTTTTAATGTTAGGTCCTCGCTTAGAAATAAGTTTTTTAAAAAGTCTTA
The DNA here is from genome assembly GCA_016904865.1 of Pissodes strobi. NCBI lineage: Eukaryota > Metazoa > Arthropoda > Insecta > Coleoptera > Curculionidae > Pissodes > Pissodes strobi. Next base: position 161,246 of record MU182348.1, read on the forward strand.
GAGGGCAGATATCTAGGTTTACTTTATTTTGAATCAACCACTTACCGTCTGTTAAATGACGAGCTCCTCCTTGGGCGGTTTTAGAAAAAATTGGGTTATATTCAAGTCGACCCAAACTATCCTCCTTAAAAAATTCTAATAAACAGTTTGCAGCTTCACCGCCACGCCAAGCAAGCTCATAAGAAACAACATGGAAAAACTTCTTCTGCAGCCCTTCCGGTGTGTTTTCATCCCATTATTTGACCATTTTCAAAAACTGCTCATAATTAAAGGCTACCGCGCTGGTTGATCTTTTTTCGGCCTTTTTATGTAACATTTTTCTGGTAGCATTTCGAGCATCTCTTGCAGGTTTGAAGGAGACATCAGTAAAAGGGTCTATTTTCCTGACGTATTCATTGATGTACTTTTCTTTTAATAATTTCGCAGTTACGTTCCACAGAGTTTTTACAACGGCTTCCTTATATTCATCACCATTTTTTTCTCATATTGGATGCCCAATCCTTCATTATTACCACTAAATGTTCTTCAGATGTGTCCCGGTCCAAAACATATGCCTTTTCTTTGCAGAATAATTGGAACTGCAACCATTTAGACGACTTAGATCGTTTACTATTTATTGGCGTTTAATTTGCGTTATTTTGGGCTATATATCCATCGAAATATTGCAGAAACGTGACATTAGGTTTGTTCTAGCATGAAATCTCAAACGGTTTGAAACCTCCGGAGTTTGCGCATAGCAATAAAAGCGACGCTTATATCGCTATGCGCAAACTCCGGAGGTTTCAAACCGTTTGAGATTTCATGCTAGAACAAACCTATTATTTCTTGCTTATTTGACAAAAGTTATTTTGTTATTTAGTTGCTAAGGACATAATTAGTAATGTTTAATTCCACCTTATCTATGAAAATATGACACCAGCTACTTTTTTGTGACAACGACGTTAAATTTTCATTAATTGCAAATTTGGTTCATGAAATTCTCCTACGAATATAACTCGTGCATTGAAAATTATGGGTAATTTTCAATGCACTCGTTATATTATATATGATAATAAATTGTATTCTATGGTTTGATTAGCCATTTGATATGTGAACTTTTTCGCATATCTGCAGACTCGTTTAAATCAAAGCTTAGAGCGCCTCCGCCGAGATATCACAAATTATTTAACGAAATTTTATAATAAAAATGCATAGAGCAGCTACAGTAGTACTTAGAGCTTTAAACCAAATCACTCGAAAAATAGCACCAGCCAGAACCGTCGTAACCTTATCCATAATAATATGTTTATTGCCGTTCCATCTAGAAATAGGACCAATAATAACAGATCATTAAAGAAAAGCTCGTTGGACTTTATAAGAGATCAGAATGAGAAAGAAAATTAAATAAAAGTGAGAGAGTTGAAGTTACAAAAGGAAAAGTAAGAGTTAGAAAAAAAATTGGAGCTTGAAGAAAGAAAGGTCGTGATAAAGAAAAAAAAAGACTTGAATTTCAACTTTCCGAAAGGCAACAAAAAGTTGGATTTATTAGAAAAAATAAATAAAAAATTAAAGAATAAGTAGTAGTCTGATCTAGGAGATGTTTTAGTGTTTTTATGTTTATTCAAACGATCATTAACAAAAGTTTGTTTTAATTTTGATATATGTTTTCCACTTTTGGGTTTTTTAAATCAGTAAGTAGGTATAACTAATGATATTTATGTGCTGCATGGAATATCATTTAACCAATGGATGTAATAAAATAGCTACTCGGTATACACAAAATTTTATTTTGAAAACACTAAATAAAAACAAATTAAAAACGGCTTACAAGGAACTAACAAAATAATGAACAGTATCTACATGATAATTAAAATAAATAACATAATAATAGATTTAAAAAATAACATGCGTTTACGTAATTCTTGAGTGAATTTTCTAATAAAGACACCATCCAATATAAAAGTAAATTAAAATAAAATCTTGTGAGCGAAATGGCTAAATGACAAAATAGAATATCTTCCAGAAAGTAAAAAATAATTTAACTTTAAATAACGACTCTGATGCTTAATAAATGAACTATGTTACGATAAGACGCAGTTTGTGAGCCATAGAAACATGTTGGCAGTTTCTTAGTGACACTGCAACTTTTTACATGGATTCCATATCACCTTGCAATAATTTTTGATTCTTTTAAGTCAACAAAAGCACATTGAGATATCCCTTTTTGAAATCCCCATTCGACAGCAACTCTCAATGTCTTCAGTGACAAATTGAAATGCCACTGATAAGGTAGCAAGTTCTCTGGCCTTCCAGGGTATAGAGATATAAAAAAAATCCATAACTGGATAAGCTGGGCCATCAAACAGAACAAAACTTTCACTATCTAGATTCTCGGACTCCCACAGGATTCTTGCACTATGTATTCTACCCTCAAATACTCCTTTAATATCGGCAATGATTCCATCTGTTCAAACAATGGATGCTGTTGTACCCAGAGTAATAGTTCTCCTGGTTAACTGAAGGCTTGCAAATCTGTCTCGCTGTCCTATTTTTAACAACCCCAACAGTTGGGCAAAGCACCTCCATTGTGAACTGCCTTACAAAAAAAATTATATTAAAGAACTATCCAGAAAGTATAATATTTACAGAGTGTAGCAAAGTATTTAATTATGTATGTATTAAAAAAAGGTACTGCTTTGAGTAAAAGCTGTTTAAAATATTAAAATTAATTAAAAATTACTTACTAACCCAAACTAACTTTTGTGACCCCACTTTTGAAACGTACCAAATTTCGTGATGTTACTAATGTAGCCAAAGATATATTTTAGGCTACAGACAGCTTTTTTAAAAGAGCAGAACAAGAGGAACCTCTTTACCCTTCTTGCCGCTGAAACTATAAGATTTAAAAAGAAGGGAGAATCTCGTATTCCTGAAGCCAACCTACTTTATTCTGAAAGGGGATATTTTCTGCAACATATGTACCTAATATATGTTAACGTTTCCCTGTTCTATTGTGCTTCAGTTAGGAAGTGGGTATTATACACAAATACTCATTCTAAACCATATTATCTGTATATTTACCTGGGAATAGTACCTCGTTTTATTCCTTGTTAAACAATTGAGATTATTTAAGCCGTCCAACAGATTACTGTGGTTTTAAATTAAAACATGTATTGTATGATTTATAATTGTAGATAATGAATCGCGTGCTAATTTAAAAGGACTACGTAGATCGGCTAGGCGGTTTGGATAAGCTAAACTTCTTAAAATGATGCATAGTGATTCCGGGAATAGAAAAACTTATTTGTCATATTTATTACTGATACAGTTGTCTTCTCTCTATAACGTCCTTTTTTTTTAATATCTTATTATAGAAATTCATCTGGAAAGCTACTACTATATCAGCCTTTTTTATACCTGCAGTACTTTGACTATCCACTAACATTGTTTCGTCTAACTGTCCTTATTCCGTCAGGAAATCTTCGTAAATTTGCTAATTATTGTGGAATATCATTTCCACTAAATCAAAATAATAATTTGGCTTCCTGTCCTCAGATCTCCATTAAATTAAAAGGTGGATGTGGTTCTACATTATTTTATATTGTGGAATATTGCTTGTACTATATCGTCATCATTTGCAACTAGTGCTTCTAATAATCCTTCCATAAACAATGTTAAAATTATAACAATACTCCTAGAAAGTTTACCCAAAACAAAATTATTTCAAAATTTATATAGGTTAGATTTAGAGCAGGGAAAAGAAGTCAACTATCAAAACAAGCTTTTAGGATGGTTTAGTGACGTGACACCTAACGTCGAACTGCAACAATTCTAAATTTTAAAAAATTACAGCCTATTTTAATACGGTCGGGGATCGGCTTTATTTCAAGTTTTTTTGCCACCAATTGTTTCTCTTACCAAACCTTCCCACACCCACAGTAAAATGCTGCAAACAAACAAAAACCGGAACAAACAGATCTGTTCAGATTTAAATTTTCTTTTAAATTATGCAACATTTTATTTGGTTTAAAAATAACACGTAAAACTTTTAAGCAAACCGTTACTTTTAAACACTCTTAAAGTAACGAAATTACAGCGTAATAGATAATGTTGCTAAAATAAAAGAGAAAATAGCCTACTATGCAAATCAAGGTAAGAAGAGTATTTTGAAGTAAATACCATTGTATTAAATTTACACCACATTACATAGTGAAGACCAAAAAAAAACAAGGTTGTTATGCTCAGGAGTAAGGGAGGGGGTAAAGAATAAAAGTTATGTAGTATATCTAAAATTTTTGGAGTTAAAGAACTCACTATTTTATAGTCAGTATACTTCTATTGATAATAATTCATCAAATTTATCAATTCATAAAGATAAAAATCGAGAAATCCACTTAAATGTTGCAGAAGGAGTGGAAGTAAGTATACAACACGGACAAGACCATGATGTTGAAATCTTGATTCCCTTGGCAGCGTTTTTTGCTGTATTCTCTCGCAACAGCGTTTAAAAAACTATGCTTTTCAAAACATTATTCCTTAATGTGATTATTAATATTTATTATAAACCCCAATCTAAACCAACCTTGTAGGTACAGGGTTACCCAACGAGGACTAGACAAGGCGATTTTTTTACTTTCCCTGTACTTTTATAACTAATTCGTGAAAAATATAGTTAGAAATTTGAAAGTTGATTATTTGGTCTGACTGACGGCCGCTTTAAAGCAGGTTAAAGGTTGAACAAGTGAAACGGGTATCCATCAATCAGGTATTAATCGTACGGTAGACGAACATTTTCCGAATTTAAAACTGAAGAAAAAAGGCGTTTTTGAATTAAAAATCCATCATTTTAGATCAAAATTTATATGAGAAATCGGATAAGTACATTAAAAATATGGCATCCCATTTAAAAACATCAAAGCACTTTTATTTGATGTTCAATTGTTTTTTGCTGAACATATCCGAATTCGCGGGAGAAAATTACATAAGATAGCTATTTTACTTTTTTTTATAAAAGTACAGGGAAAGTAAAAAAACCGCCTTTACTAGTCCTCGTCGGATAACTCTGTACAACAATTCAAGTAGCGGAAGGACATCCTTGGGCAATTTTAGTAGTATCACGTATAATGAGGAGATGTCAAGAGCTTATCTACTCAAGGGAAATAATTTTTGTTGATTCCACTTGTAGCGTAGATATCACACATTCAACCCTTACAATTATGTTAACAGCATCAAAGGCAGGGGCTCTTCCCATTTGTATGCTGATACATGAAGGTCAAACTGAAGACAGCTACAGACAAGCATTTGATTTGTTAAAGGACTTTAGTAATAAGCAAATGAGGTAGATTTTATTTATTTTAATTTTGTTCATCATATTTTAAAATAAACTTTTGTTCTGATATCCAACAGCTTTTATGACTGATAATTCAGCAGCAAAAAAAAATTGATTAGATATACAAGGTGCGTAAACAATTAATGAATCTACAGCATTAAAATATTTACAAATTCTGTAAGGAAAAAATTTAAAAACTGAAAAAACGGGATGTGAAACGTTTTGATGTATGATGAATAATCATAACTTTGTTTTTATACCAGTCAAAAATATTTAAAAAAATCGAAAATTTACTAATGGGCTCTTCAATTAATAAACATTTTCTCTACTTAAATTAGGGGACAATTTTAAGCATCGTATGCCTAAAAAATAATTGCTTCGTCCCTATAACAGATAAACCTGGAAAGTATTGGAAAATTCTTTATCTAAAAACAAAAAAAGTGAAAAAAAAAACATATCCTGTCAGATAGTGTAAATAAAAACAAGCCAAATGCAATTCATCATTAGTAGATAGGTTATTAATTTAATTTTGCGCAATGTGCGGATTTAATAAAAAAATTTCAAACATTGTATATAATATTATTATTTGAAGTTTAATGTAGTTTTTCTAATCACTTGACATGAGTTCATTTATTTAGGTAAACTATATAACGAAGAACAATTTAAGTATGTAATATTTAACTATTATTTTTATGCTTAAAATCAGTGTTGTACCCTCGGTTGTACCTAAAATGTTTAAAAATGAGTTCTAAAATAAAAGTTTTTTATTGCAAAAAGAGATTTTTTTTCTACTAAAATATTTTACCACTCGTTATAAAATTAGCTCATTTTCTTAATTTAATGGGTCACAATTTTAGGATTTTTTTTTAAGGTAGGTACTAGGTATAGGTACTATTTAAAATTTTTCTATTGTATCTTTATATTGCTTAAACTAAATAAAATATCGATGTACAGGGTGTCCCATTTTCGATGATATTACGGGGTATCTCACTTACGAGTAAAGATAGAGAGTTGCGGTTTATGCAATACTGTGCTACTTTTTTGTGAAAAGAACGATGGTATAAATAACATTTTCATAGCCCGCTTCGTTTCTGAGATACAGGGCGAAATAGAAAATAATGCATTTTGGGACCCCCCTCGTATCTCCGTTATCTTTTAATATATCGCAAAGCTAAAAACTTGCTCTTATATACTTTTTTACGTAGAACCCAGTGGCGTAGTCAGATTTTTGCTGTGAGCTGTCCATTTTAAGTTATAAATCAAACTTATGTTTTTTTAAATGGAACACCCTGTATATTTTTCTTTCGTTTGAATGCAAATTTTATAAGCTTTTCAAAAATATATAATACATGATATGTATTTTAAATAATAAGCCTAAAATTCACAATTTCACAAAATGTATCTCTATACGACACTTTTGATGAGTATAGTATAAGCATTATCTTTTAAACAATATTATAAGTATTAGTAGGGACAGATTATCAGAGCAATGGAATGATCATTTTTTTATTGGCAAGACCTGTCAGTGGCAAAATTTATATTTTCTGTGTAATATTGTATTTTTTACGATTATTGAAAACGAAAATTATGAATATTTTGAAAAATATGACATGTTAGTCCGCTTTATACAGAGCAATGAAACTCCCGTGAAGCTTCTCAACTATTATTCAATATGTTTGTTTGAATATTTATTTACCTTTTGACTTATTTGGGTTCATTTTTTATTTAAGTATCATTTTAATTTATGGATATTCTGAAAGAAGACAACCTGGTCATTTAATGTTTTCAGGAATAAAGGGAACATGGAACATTTATCCGGCCCCTACCAAAAACGTATAATAAGGAAAATCGGTAAGGGCGGAGGCAACGTTCCTTGTTCTACCAATTTTTTTCTTGATTCCGGAAATCATTAAAAGATCAGGATGCCTTCTTTCGGGATATCTATAAATTAAAATGATACTTAAAAAAATAAACCCAACTAAGTCAAAAGGTAAATAAATATTCAAACAAACTTATTGGGATATAGCTGAGAAGCTTCACGAAAGTTTTCATTGCTCTGTATAAAGCAGACTAACATGTCATATTTTTCAAAATATTGATAATTTTCATTTTGAGCCATCGTAAAAAATACAATATTACACAGAAAATATAAAATTTGCCACTGAAAGGTCTTGCCAATAAAAAGTTACCATTCCATTGTCCATTGTTCTTAATAGTCTATGACTGCTAATACTTATACCTTTATTTAAAAGACAATGCTTATACTATACCAAAGAATATTATAGTGTAGTAGAATTTTCTTTGACTATACTCATCAAGAGTGTCGTATAGAGACACATTTTGTGAAATCATGGATTTTAGGCTTGTTATTTAAAATACATATCATGTATTATATATTTTTATAAAGCTTATAAAATTTCCATTCAAATAAAACAAAAATATACAGGGTGTTACATTAAAAAAATACAAGAGTGTCGTATCGAGACAAATTTTGTAAAATTATGAATTTTAGGCTTAATATTTAAAATACATATAGTGTATTATATATTTCTATAAAGCTTATAACTTTTCCAATCAAACGAAAGAAAAATATACAGGGTATTCCATTTAAAATAACATAAGTTTAATTTATAGCTAAAAATTGACAGCTCACAGCAAAAATCTTATCACGCCACTGGATTCTACGTCAAAAACTGTATAAGAGCAATTTTTTAGCTTTGCGAGATGTTAAAGGATAACGGAGATACGAGGGGGGTCCCAAAATGCATTACTTTCAATTTCGCCCTGTGTCTCAAAAACGAAGCGGGCTATGAAAATTTTGTTTATACCATCGTTCTTTTCACAAAAAAGTAGCACAGTATTGCGGAAACGGCAACTCTCTATCTTTACTCGTAAGTGAGATACCCCGTAATATCATCGAAAATGGGACACCCGTACACTAAAAGGTTGATCTATTAATTAAGTAAATATTTTAATTTAAATGAAATATTTTGTTATATACGAGTTTTTACATCATGTATATATTTTTAATAAGATATATGATTAATTTTTCCTATTTGCACTGGAATTTAAGGTTAAGTACTTAGTTACAATTACTATTAAAAGCTTAATATGAATACTGAAAACAGTTAAAGCATTCCCGTCTTTTTAAAATGCGGCGGGAATCCTCCAGCCAATCAGAGAGCACGACTCGTCACTATGTGTTTACTAAATTTTTATAATTCCACTAATATTTCACTCCGGGGGCGCAACTAAACAAAACTAACCAAATGCATGAACAAAATCAAACAAAAAAAAACACAAAATATTTGCATTCTCGACTGAAAACAACAGTGCGACCGCTGAACCATATTATATAACAGCCATTCATTCAAATGACTGATTATGTTAGCGTATTTAAATTTAATTCAGTCGGAAAACGGCAGTAAGATATCGCAGGGATCAATTATGCGGCTAGATGTCGTATGCCGCAAAATGATCAGATTTGTTTATGTGACCAATCGCGTGGCAGTATTTGCGGCTGGTTCTGTAACGCGGAGGCCTCCTAAATACACTTACCGCGAGAATCTTGTGAAAGGACAAACCCAATAGCAAAGGTTTGAAGCGCTCGTTGTCAAATTGAATGGTTGTGAAAAATCGGGGTGCCACAAAATTGGATCGTTTAGCAAAATGTTTTGATATTGCTTCGATTTTTCTGGAGTTAGATTTAGTTCCTTGGGACGTAATGATATGTCCGAAAGATTCGGCGGTGTAATCTTTTAAAAACTCAAGTTATAAATGAGTTCCTGGAGTGACGTGGAATAAGTTATTATATCATCCATATTTTATAGACGAGGCACGTCTTTCTTAAAAAGTATAACATTGTCCATGGCACGTTGAAAAGTGGCACAGGCGTTCTTTAGTCCGAAGGCCATTCGAACGTACTCGGAATGTCCGTTTTTGACATTGAAAGCAGTTTTGAGTGTGGAATCTGGGTACATTTCTATATGGTGGAAACCCAATGCCAGGTCTAATGTTGTGAAGTATTGACTTCTTCCGGGTTTGTCGAGAATGTCTGAATTGTTCGGTAAGGGATATCGGTCGTCCATTGTCTTTTCATTGATTTTCCTATAATCAATTACTTTTCTCTACTTTTTTTTTTGCCAGAGGCGTCCGTCTTCTTAGAAACTATTCAAACTGGAAGGGACCATGGACTTGAAGGGGGTCTTAAGATGTTATCGGTCAACATTGGGAAATTTGTTTTTGGAATTATTTCATATGGACATAGGGTGATTTATATGGCTTAAAGTGCATCGGGATTTCATCACATGTCTTTATTTCGTATTTAACGCTCTTCGTGAAGGTCAATTTTTCATTGGACTTATGTAGAACGGTGGGGAATTTGGCGATTAATTTTCTTAAATCGTTTTGTTTTTTGACTTGAGGTGTTGCGACCTGATAAGGAAAAATTGTTTTTTTTTTTTCTCAACTATCAAGTTGAAATTGAGATTCAATTTGTTCCATATTTAAGATTTCAAATTGTTAAATAAATGGCTTTTTTGTCTAATCGAGTCATGGTCAAAGTGTATCATTACACTTTCGTTTGTCAAGTTTCTTATTTTAAGGGTCACGGCACTGCTTTTCACAACTAAAAGGAAAGCTGGAATTTCAACGATGCCGTTGAGCATGTGTGGAATGTAGAGTTCAGTGTTATCTGAAAGGTTTGTCGATATTTGTTTTCGCACTGTTAAGTTGAAAGGCATCTCGATTTTCTGAGACGTGAAGTCGTCACGATAATGCAGAGGAATTTCATAATGGTCATTGTATAATCTCTAGATGGAGATATCTGCGTTTAAGTTTAACTTGTGAAGGTGTGTTAGAGACCTAAGATACAATTCTGTAAAATAAATTCTACTTCGTGTCGTGTTCTGGTAATAGGGGAATTTTGGCATTATTTTTGGTGTTTGTGTTACCTGTGCATGTAACCAAGATATGATTAGCATTGTATATACTGTTAGGAAAATATGGTTCTGCAATGATCGGTCGTAACAGGATTGTGTGGCTTCCAGTGTCTATTAAAGCTTGACAGAGGGATTTTGTATCTCGATATATGGAAGAGAAGCTGTTTGGACTTTATGGGAATTTTCGTTTATCGAAGCCTTTATTTGACAATTATCTGTCAACATCAGGGTGTTGCTAAAACTCGTAAGAATTGTCGATATATTCGATATTCCCATTTCACTGGTGGAAAGAAATATTCTGCGGTTGCGAATTCTTGATTTGTTTCGCAATTTTCGTAGAAATCATTGGCGGATGTGTTAGTTTATGGCCGAAGACAACGGCGTAAATGTTAGCGGATTCGTGTGTGGGTTTGTCGCGGTTGGAATTGGTTTTGTTGCGGTTGACATAGGTGTCGAGGGGCCTGTAAGTTTGTGCGAATTTTCTTTGGAAAAGGCTTTTATTGGCTTGCCGAACGCTTATCGGTTTGTAGGGAAATGTTGTCAAAATGGGGTTTGAGGTTGGACATATATGGGCTGACTCGAAAATATAGGTTTCGAAGTCATTTAGAAATTATTTGCGGTAAAATAGGCGCTAAATTGAGATGTAGGTTGTGATTTTGGTAATGATTGTCTCTGAGTACCTATGTTGAATATTTAGAGGTTACCTATGTGTGTATTGTCTAGCATTAATATGTTGTTCGATTAGTGAATGATTTAAAACAAGTGACTCTGCTTATTCGATTGTTTCAAGATCGTGAAGCAAAAGGATCGCTCAAGTTCACGGAACTTTAGACATAAGAGCTCTGACTGCAGTTATTTTGCTCTATTAAAGCGAGTTTTGTGCTAGCACCTAGACTAGTAGGTATCTGATGTGGCTTTTACACTAATGCGAGATTTTAAATTCTTTATTCTTTCGATAAAGTCAAAGCTAATTGTCGTGACAGTACTTGTCGATTGATTCTATTGCCGATTTTTTTTCGTATAGCATTTTTAATTTCTGGCCAGGTATTTAAATCTGGGCGATACAAGAGAAAATCGCCAGCTTCATCTACTATTTTAGCACAAATTGATACCTAGATAAATTCTTTTAATGATTCACGGATTAGCAAACAGCTATTGTAAAACTTATCTATACTAGCGATAATGAATTCTGAATGGTCATGAAAGGTTTAAGAGTGTGCGCGATTTCTTTAGCAGCGGTTAGAGACATAATGTTATTCGCAATACTGGTTCCTAGGTATCATTTGCTAATAAGATATGTGAAAGTTGTCTTGAAATAGCGTTTATATCAACATCTTCGGCGTTTAGCGACATTCAAAAATTTAAATAATTATGCGTAAACTAACACTTATACGGATAATTTACAACTTATATCACTTACAACAGTCTGTAGAGAACTTGTAAAAGAGAGTTTTCCTGGCAAAGGTAGGTTGAGTTGGATCCCACTTTAACAGTTAATACTGACGGTTTTCTACGTCTAGATCTTCGGGAAGGTTTGAAGTTCTACAGCTTCTTCTTCCAAACACTGGTTTTGCGGAGTGCGAAAAAGAACCTTTTTGAGACCCTAACGACTGCACCAGTTAAGTAATACGTTTCAGTTCGTTTGTTTTTAAAAACAATTTATTTTACTAACATACTTTTAAATAACTCATAATTGTGACTAACAGAATAACTGCGTACTACGACGAAGATTAACTGAGAAGTGCCCTAAAGTTGTGTATGCAAAGGTATTTATACTGGGTCCTTTACTAAACAAATATGAACAAGATCACATTTAGGGTATGTTTGGGTCACAGAACTTCCGTACCCGTTATGAGGGCCGTGATGTAAGACTCAAGGCTTACCGATGGAATCTGAACATTCATTTAAGGAATATATTATCGCCGTTACAGCCGGCAATTTTGAACAGTCGGGGACGAAAAATCTGTCGACCAATATTTGAGCGACTGGCGACGCAACGTCGAAAATTTATATCGCTACGTGACCCGGATTATATTAACTCTTGAAATTAATAAAGATACATTTACCGAGCGTGCAAAGCCCCGCTAAACGAACACACGTTTATGCAAAAACGACTCCTAATTTGGCATTATTCAGTGACGGTGTGCATGCCTCCTCTTTGTATTCCGCGGTTATATAAATTAACCGTTTTTACGCCACCCTATGGAGCAGTATTAATTTTAAAGAGTGAATAAGAAGTAGAAAATGCATTAAGGCTTTTCAGCGTCTAATCCAGTTTTGTGTTGATTATTTACGTTTATTTTAGTCATTTACAAGAGCTACACTAATCTTCCGTACAAAGATATGTATGTTCTTTTAAGAATAGACCCTTGCCCCTTTAAATAATCACTGAAGGCAATATTTTATATTATTAAATTGAATATTTACAAAATTATATGCAGGCTTAATTTTACCATTTAGGAGGATCTTTGCTTCTTCCAGAGATACAAGTACAGCGTAATATTTTCCCTCATAGTTTGGAACCACCGCAACAAACTGGGTTAATAGTCCACTATTTTCAGTCATATTTCTGGTATTTTTTTAATTCTTACAATAATTTATCATAAATTCAAGCAGTGGCGAAGCGCAAAGTAAACAAACGTAATTACGCTTTTGACACAAACAGGCACTCTCAAATATCAATTTAAATTAATATGCACGTGTAACCTAAGTCTCGACATAAATTTGATATCGTATTAGACAATAGACAATATAGACTATAGTTTATTTGGTATTGGTACAAAATTACATTGTTTGCACAAGTCAATCGTGAAAAAACATAGCTAGAATTATTAAATATTAAAATTATGACACATATATCCAATTTAAAATGTTAAAGCCCATTGATAATTATTATAAAAACCTAATAATAGTTATTACATAAACTAGACATTATTTGAACAATCCAAATTTATAACGGTCATTTAAAAAAACAAATCACAACATATTAAAATCAGAATTTAAAAATTGCTCATATGAATAAAAAGCATTTTTTATTAAGTATTGTTTTATTTTTTGTTTATACTGTGGTATTGGTAAATACCTGGTATTATCAGGCAACGCATTAAAAAAATTTATTGTCCAGTATCCCGGTCCATCCCGACACCTTCCCAGCCGCCAGCATGCAGGTACTAAATTGCGCCTAGTGCGGGTAATGTGGAATGCACATCGTCATGAGTCCGATATAGATCCAAATTCTGTCTTACATACAACAAGCATTCCAGGCCATACACACAGGGCCCAGTCAGCAAACTCATACCCACATACATCTCTCTAAAATCATCCCTATATCCTAAACCTCTCATTATTCTCACTGCCTTTCTTTGTATGCTAAAAGTTCGGTGTATTTGAGCTGTGTGTCCTCACACTAGGATAGCATAAGACAGGTATGAGTGAATGATTGCAAAGTAAGCTGTTCTCAACACATCCCCTGAAACACAACCTCTCAAACTCCTAAGCACATAAAGACCTTTATTCAGCCTTACTAAGAGAGCATCGACATAATTTCGCCATTGTAGTTTGGAGTCAAGAATAACCCCCAGAAACCGTACTTCCTCATGGACTACATTTTCGGGAAATTCCCTTAAAGTAAAAAGCACACGAATCGTCTTATCTGCATTTAACAGCAGTCGTTTGGAGCAAAACCAATCCTCAGCTCTATCCTGTGCCTCCATAGACTCCCTCAGTAATTCTTGATGGCTTCTAGCAGAGTACAGGATTTTTGTGTCATCAGCAAAGAGTGTATATTTCGCTACGGTCTCATTATATGGCAGATCATTTATATACATGAGGAATAAAATTGGACCAAGAACAGATCCCGGGGGAACTCCAATATTTATTTTACCCTTTGCCGATGTCACACCAGCCCAGCTCACCACCTGCTGTCGACCTTGAAGATATGAATCGATAAGTCTAATGCTGCTCGCACTGAAATTATAATACTGCAGTTTCTCATGGTCGACACAGTCAAAAGCTTTGCTCAAATCACAAAATAAAACCTGAACTTATATTCTCTGTTTTGAAATTCCTCCATTATATCCGATACCAACTTGATAATGCTCAGAATTTGACTCAAAAAATTGTATTATTTTAATGACCATACATTTCTCAAAGATATTACATATAATAGGCAAAAGTGATATAGCCCTATAATTTTCTGGCAGGGTAAGATCGCCCTTTTTAAAAATTGGAATAATCTCGGCTATTTTCAATTTAGTTGGGAAAACATTTTGCTTAAAACAAAGATTTATTAATTTTGTTAATGGTATTATTAGTTGGTTTTTACAGTTTTTATTACTTTAACATTAAACCCATAGAGATCACGACTCTGCTTATTTTTCAAGCTATCAACTATGTCTCTCATATCATTGAATGTTACTTCAGTGAAGGAGAAAGATGTTTCAGGTTGCGAGATATTTTTTAAAAAGTCAAGCGGGTCATTCTTGGACTGAGGGATAATCTCTACAATATTGTTGGCTATATTGGAAAAGAAATTGTTAAACTCACCTGAAGTTATATTTACATTTTTGGGATGTAGGTCTTTTTACATCTATTACCATTCATTACTTTCCATAATGCTTTTGCTTGGTTAGTCGAAGACTGAATGTAATTATTATTTGCCCATATTTTAGCTGTTCTGATGGCTTCATTATACAGTTTTTTAGAGCTTTTAAATTATTGAGTCATAATTATTTTTGTAATGATTACTTAGATCCCCCAGAAAAGTGAGATGATCTCTCATAATTCGCAGATCATCAGTAAACCAGCTAATGATGTTGTCGCATCTAAAAACATAGGTTTTTTCCGGAAAAGCAGATACATAAGCATTTTCAAGTAATCCCAAAAAATGATCAAATGTTCTATCATCGTTACAGCTTTCACTTATAAAATCCCAGGAGGTATTTACTACTATATTAAAAAATGTCTCTAATCCTTGTTGAGTAATGGGTCTGCACACCCTGTGTGATCTTTCAAACCCTTTCAAAGATTCCAAGATCATGCATTCAACTATCTGACACTTGTGATCAGACACATTCATATCAGTCACTCCCACACTATAGAGATCCATAGCCTGACTCACAAAGATATTATCTAAACAAGTGTTCTGTCGTGTAGGCTTAAATATAGTTTGCCTAAGACCAAACTTACCATTATGTTACAAAAATGTACTGTATCCTATAGAACTAGCCGCCGCCGTGCCCCTCGCTTCTTTGTCTGTATGAATCATCGCCCGGCCGGCCGCAAAGTTTCAGGATCGCTGGAATTATCTCGATGGCCTCGTCGAGATCATATAGAGTGGCCTTGGAATACTTCCCGAATATTCGTGATAGATTGGAGATTATATATAAGCAGACCTAAGGCGAATGTTAGTCAGTTCAGTTCAGTTAATCATTGAGTGTTGAATAGATATTAGTTGTAAAGTTATAAGAGTAGTTTAGAGTGTTGAATTGTATACAGTGGTAGTGAATAAAGAGAGTATTAGTTGAAAATAGCAAAGTTGTAATTCTGTTAAGAACCCACGGGAAAAACGTAACATTTGGTGTCAGAAGTCGGATTGTGAAGGGACTGGACCTGCGAAGTATTTTTCGAGGAAAGAAGAAATACAAGTACGTCAACGAGACCGTTTGATTGGTGGATTTTGGTAAAATTTGATAGCATTCTATGGTCAATACAAGGCAACAAACGGCAGAAATGGAACAAATAAATAAAATGTTGGCCGATTTCATGGAAAATCTAAATGCTGAGAGACAATTAGAACAGGACCGGCTACAGAAAATTTTTCAAGATCAAGAAGATAAAAAGCAAGCGGATCGGGAAGAGGATGAACGTAGAAGGCAAGCGGATCGGAAAGAAGATGAACGTAAAAAGGCAAGCAGAACAGGACCGGCTTCAGAAAATTTTACAAGACCAGGAAGATAAAAGGCAAGCAGAACAGGACCGGCTTCAGAAAATCTTACAAGACCAGGAAGATAAAAGGAAAGAAGAACAAGACCGGCTTCAGAAAATTTTACAAGATCAAGAAGATAAAAGGCAAGCGGAACGGGAAGAGGATGATCGTAGAAGGCAAGCAGAACAGGACCAGCTTCAGAAATGGATGCTTGATGTGATTGTAGGCGAGCAAGGAAAATTACAGAAAATATTGGACGGACAAAATGAGAAATTTGAAAAAGAAGTAAGCAATATACAAAAAGAAGCTGGAGACGTAGGTACAGAAAGAAATGAAAAATCTACAAGCAGAGGTTACCAGACTAAAACATCAAGTACCCACCGAGAGGGCAATCGCCTCAGGACAAAACATCAAACTTCCAACGTATGACGGTCAAACATCGTGGACAATGTACAGAAGGCAATTTGAAGCCGCTGCTGTTGCTAACGGATGGAATAACGAAGAAATGGCTACATCACTAGTGGACTATTACAGACTATTCCCATCAGCCAACAGGGGAAATATGACATACTTGCAGCTGCCCTAGAGAGACGATTTGGAGACCAACATAGAAGACAACTGTATCAGGCACAAGTTAAGTCCCGACATCAGAAGCCTGGTGAAAACCTGCAAGAGTATGAGGCAGACATTAGACGTCTCATTCAATTGGCCTACCCGGGAGCGACAGAGGAATTTCAAGAGGAACTTGCTGCCCAATATTTCGTGGACGGTATTAGAGATCCAGAAACTCAGAAAATGCTACGCCTAGCCAAATTTAATAACAGCAGCGAAGCTTTGGGTCGAGCCCTAGAAATCGAGGCAGCCTGTAACATCTCCAAGCCAAAAATCAGGGCCGTATCCATCCAGGAAGAAAAGCCAACAAACAGCTGTGAATTAACTGAGATGGGCGAAATTTTGAAGAAACTAACGGAAATTCTACAGGCCACAGGGAGATTCCGGGAGCCAATAGAAGATAGGCCACGTAACCGAAATACATCAAATCAGTGCTATAGATGAAAACTAACACTTAACAAAACCTTTTTAACTTGGGGCACTAAGAGAAGTGTTTATTTAAACATTACCATGTACTATCAAAGGACTGGGCATTTCAAAAGAGACTGCCGAGTACAACTACGGTCTAGACCTCCATCCAGAGACCCTAGGGCCTCCAAGTCAAATCAGGAAAACTTTAGTCAACATT
The DNA here is from genome assembly GCA_016904865.1 of Pissodes strobi. NCBI lineage: Eukaryota > Metazoa > Arthropoda > Insecta > Coleoptera > Curculionidae > Pissodes > Pissodes strobi. The sequence continues at coordinate 178,660 of MU182348.1, forward strand.
GCGGGGCGGGTGTTGGCTAAGGAAGATAAATCCCCCAGGATCGTCTCTATAAAAAGCCTAGGAAAAGCCGCCGACAGTCTAACTATTAAAGGAAAGATCAACGGAAGAGCCATAACAATTACTGTTGACACTGGTGCGGCGGTATCTTTGATAAGGTCCAACAGGGTAAATAGAGTAGAAGTTCTACCCATATCAAAGAATGTAGTTTTACGTACGGTTACCGGTGAAACAGCTGAAGTACTTGGGAAAATGGATATCGAACTTCAACTTGGAAGAATTAAATTACACCACACAGTGTTAGTAGCCGACATAGAAGACGAATTTATTTTGGGAATGGATCTCATTGGCTAACATGGATTCTCTTTCGACAGCAAGCTTAATCTTCTGAAGTTTGGCACCGAAGAGTTCATCCTTACCAAAACAGACGATGACACACCGACTAAAGTAGTGGCATATTCTGACAGTAGAATAAGCGGAAATACCGAGCAGATAATTTTTGGGAAACTGGAGAAGGATTTTGGAGGCTGCATCCGACTTATCCAACACCACGATTTGCCTTGCCAACATCTCGTAGGCAAAGCACTAGTCACAACCGACGGCGAAGTACCGATAAGGATAGCAAATATTTCACCTAATTCCATCAAAATCAATAAAGGAGATGTGATAGCCACTTGCGAGCCGGTGCAGTGGGTAACCAGTTGCGAAACGCAGTCAGAGTGTAACACCCTCGACATCATCTAACGAAGTCCTAGAACATTTCCAGAAGTCATGGCATCATCTGACTTCCGAAGAACTGAAAAGAGCTATACAATTTATAAAAGAGCAGAGCACAGCCTTTGAAAGAAAAAATGGCACTACTGGAAGAACGAATATCATAAAACATAAAATCGACACTGGAAGTGCTCACCCCATACGGCAGCATCCTCGGAGGCTACCAGTGACGAAGCAGCAAGAGGTTACCACATTAGTCAACAAAAAAATGCTTGACGCTTGAATTATTGAGGAATCATCAAGCCCATGGTCGTCTCCTGTTGTCTTAGTCACGAAGAAGGATGGAACTACCAGATTCTGCGTGGACTATAGAAAGCTCAATGACTTCACCAAGAAAGACAGCTTTCCACTTCCCAGGATTGATGACACGTTGACGACACTAGCAGGTTCCCATTGGTTCTCAACACTAGATTTAAAAAGGGCTACTGGCAAGTAGGCATCGACGAACAAGATAAGGAAAAGACTGCCTTTTCTACCGGAAGTGGTTTATATCAGTTTAAAGTTATGCCCTTCGAACTATGCAATGCCCCCGCGAATTTTGAGCGTCTTATGGAAGTTGTTCTACGAGGCCTCACTTGGAAGACATGCCTAGTCTATCTTGATGATATAATGGTAATGGGAAAAACTTTCGAAGAGCACCTACAAAACTTGCATGAAGTTTTTACTAGAATCAAGAATGCTCGGCGCTTACTGAATCCAAAGAAATGTTTTCTTTTCCAGCAAAAAGTTGAATTTCTCGGGCATGTCGTGTTATCAGAGGGAATCCAAACCGACCAACGGAAGATTACAGCAATCAAGTACTGGCCTCGTCCTCGCGATAAACATGAACTGCGGAGCTTCCTTGGACTATGTACTTATTATAGAAGATTTGTTGAAGGATTTGCAAATACAGCTGCACCTCTGCATAAGCTTACTGAAGAACGAGCAAATTATAACTGGGATCATAACTGCGATTCTGCGTTCAGGAAATTAAAAGCGGCTCTATGTTCTAGTCCAATATTGGGATATCCGGAACAAAAGGGTAAATTTGTATTGGACACAGATGCAAGCAACACCGGCATCGGAGCAGTTTTATCGCAAGTACAAGCAGGAGAAGAACGAGTTATCGAATACTATAGTCGAACACTTTCGAAACCTGAACGTAACTACTGTGTAACCCGAAAAGAGCTTTTAGCAATAGTACGGTCTGTTGAGCATATCCATCAATATCTATATGGGCAAGAGTTTCTGATAAGGACTGATCATGCAGCACTGAAATGGCTTTTGGATATGAAACAGCCTGAAGGACAGGTAGCAAAGTGGCTTGAAAAATTACAGCAATATAACTTTAAGGTTAAGCACAGGGCAGGGAGATTGCATAATAATTCAGATGCTTTATCCAGAAGACCATGCGCGGATAATTGTAAGCATTGCCAAAGAATAGATCAACGAGAAGGAATTACTCCGATTAGGCAAACGAAATTTGAGGTTGATCAGCAGTGCACCACAGAGCAACTTAAAAAGGATCAGCTTGAAGATAGTGAAATAGCACTATTGCTAAGAGCTAAAGAAGAACATCAACCAAGACCAAGCTGGAGCGAGATATCAACTAAAGGACTTGCCTTTAAAACTGTGTGAGTTCAGTGGGACTCCCTGGTGGTGGAAAATGGACTTCTTAAACGAGCCTGGGAAAGCGCCGATGGAAAAGTAGTGAAGACACAGTTAGTGGTACCAAGGAGAAAGATATCGGAAGTTCTGGAAGAAGTTCATAATGGAAAGTCTGGTGCTCATCTCGGAGTGAACAAAACGATTGACAAGATTCGCGACAGATTTTACTGGGTCAGCTACTGCCAGGATAAGAAATCGTGGCGTCGGCAGTGCTCAACCTGTGCCGCAAGCCAAGGACCCAAAACAAGATCTAGGGGCAAAATGAAACAGTATAATGTGGGCCTACCGTTTGAACGTATCGCCATTGACGTAGCTGGCCCTTTTCCAGAAACAAATAATGGTAACAAGTACATTTTAGTGGCAATTTACTACTTCAGTAAATGGCCTGAAGTATTTGCGATCCCCAATCAAGAAGCTGTTACCATAGCAGAGGTCCTTGTGAATAACTTATTCAGCAGATTTGGTGTTCCGTTAGAGTTGCACTCAGATCAAGGACGCAACCTCGAATCCAAAGTTTTCCAGAAAGTCTTTGATTTACTCAACATCGATAAAACACGGACTACCGCCTTACATCCACAATCAGACGGCATGGTTGAGAGGTTTAACAAGACCATTGAAGAACATTTGTCAAAGGTCGTAGATGAACATCAGAAGGATTGGGACCAACACATACCACTAACTCCGTTTACCCTGTGACCTATTATTCGGAACGCCAGACAACCAGGATATGGAAATTCAAGACTACGCATACTCCCTTAAGACAAAGTTACTATGCGTCCATGAATTAGTCAAGAGAAAATACGGAGAAAGTCAGCGGCCGATTGAAGACACGATATGATCTCAAAGCTAATTCTATGGGATATCAGATGAACGACAAAGCCTGGTTATATAATCCGCAAAGGAAGAAAGGAAGATCTCCCAAGCTTACGCCAGTATGGGAAGGGCCCTATACAGTCATCAAAAGAATTAATGACGTAGTGTATAGAATTCAGCGTAGCCCCAGAAGCAAACTGAAAGTAGTCCACCTCGACAGGCTGAAAGCATATCACGGACATGAAGTAGCTGATCGGGACGATCAGGTTTAAGAGGGAGGCAATGTCACGACTAACAACCGTCCGAACGTTTTTGTGCTACCCTATAGAACTAGCCGCCGTGCCCCTAGCTTCTTTGTCTGTATGAATAATCGCCCGGCCGGCCGCAAAGCTTCAGGATCGCTGAATTATCTTGATGGCCTCGTCGAGATCATATAGAGTGGCCTTGGAATACTTCCCGAATATTCGTGATAGATTGGAGATTATATATAAGCAGACCTAAGGCGAATGTTAGTCAGTTCAGTTCAGTTAATCATTGAGTGTTGAATAGATATTAGTTGTAAAGTTATAAGAGTAGTTTAGAGTGTTGAATTGTATACAGTGGTAGTGAATAAAGAGAGTATTAGTTGAAAATAGCAAAGTTGTAATTCTGTTAAGAACCCACGGGAAAAACGTAACAATATATTGGGGAATCCTTCATTTCTGCAGATATCAGTAGACAGTCCTTAACAAATAATATTATCGTACCACTACCCGAATAGTGGTCCCTGGTAGAATAAGCGGCGAGCTTAAATCTCTTAAGATGAACATGGTCTATTTCCTCCCTTCTCAGCCAGTGCTCCGTGAAACACAGGATACCAATGTTTTTGTCTGCGATAAATGCTTCAACTCCATCCAATTTATTTCTCAGGGATCTCACATTCACATGGAGAACGCTTATCCTGTGAAATATGTCATTTTTTGTATTTTTCTTGTTGCCAATTATCACAGGCGCTGTATGTCATAAAATGGTTCACGATGATTCCCATAGGCCATAGTGATGAGCACAAGTATTTGCCCCTTTCACTCTGGATAACAGATAGCCTAAATGAGGAACGATATTTGTCCTTTCTTATTTTAATTTTCTCACATAGACAGTCCCTTCCTAGGTCATTGTCTGTTAGAAGCCGGTTTGAAGGCTCTTGAATCATTATTTGTACCCGTGATGGGTGCCGGTCTCTTGGATTTGTTTTTTATTATGTTTTCATCCGTTTCTGTATGCATTTTATTGTTTTTTTTATTCGTTGTTTTGCTGATGTTGCTTAAAGCCCCTCCTTTTTTGTTGTGTTTCCCAAGGAGCATCTTCTTTCAGGGTAGCACTGTATGAAGTCAGTTTTTCTTGTGTTTGGATTACCTCAGTTTCTTGGTCATTTATTTTGCCGTCAGCAACGTTACTTTCTATGTTGTTATTTCCTGGTTCATTTGAACTATACATGTCAGACAACGTGGATGCTTTCGAGTTTTCAGAGATTACTATTACGACGGTTTTATTACTTTGTAGAGCCTCTTTTTTCTTGTCGAAGACCTTCTCGGTCACTAATGGCATTTCTAAAGACTTCTTTTCCTTTTCCGAAGATGGCAACAATAGCTTGGGCGACGAGATGGAGGTGATTGTTGGATTAACAGCAGAATGTTGTTTACCTTTTATTGGTTCAATTTTTGAAAAAAGGGTTTCATAATTTAAATTTTCAGTTAGGCGTTGATTTTTGTCTTCGGCCTCCTTAAGTAGCCTCTTAAGATATGTTATCTCCACTGTTTTGATATCAACTTCGCCACTAACGTTAACCTCACTATCTGTTTGGCGATGATGTTAAAACAACTTCCTCTATTACCGTTCTAGAAAGGCCAGTAAGATGGTGAATGCATTTTGAAGGTTGCAAAAGGTGTAGTACGGTGAATGAGTAACATTATAAAACACCCTGAAAACTGAAAACGCTGAAAGCCCAATGATAGACTTTAAGCCGACTATATTTTGGTTGCAAAGTTGGAAATCAAGATAAGTCTCGAGCACCCAAAATTTGTCACAATACTTGCTCTATGACACTAACGGGTTGGTTAACACGTACTCACGAGGCTATGAAATCTTGAACACCAATGATTTGGCACGAACTTCAGAACTACCTTGATGATTGCTAATTTTGCTGGTAAAAGCAAATATAAAATTGAATATCCTAATATTCCTCTGACTCATGTTGTTTTAAGCATGTCTACGGAAAAATACAAATTAGACTTGGAATCGGACGAGGTTGATGATTTCTGCACCAAAAGTCGGCACGAGTTTTCAGGAGAAAGACGATTACGAATGTAGCAGTAGCCAGCAACCCCATTTTATATCTCAGTAAGAACTCAAAGATATTTTTCGTGATTTGGATCTTCTCAAAACAAAGGCAGAGCTTTTTGGATCTTGTCTGCAGCAGTGTACTCTCATACAAGAAGGGGTGTATATTTTCTATATATCGGAAAAGAAACTCTAAACTGCGACTATTTTTTTCAATGGGGTATCACTTAATTTACTCTCACGATATTCCAGGCTTAATGAGCCTGGACTTTCATATAAACCTACCGAGTTGCAACTCCTTGTTCATTCTTAGAAGATAAGTCTAATAGCAGTTTTATTATTTAATGGAAATCGATAACAATCCCTTCCTGTGGGTCATGCTGTAAATATGAAAGGAACATACGAGAACATGCCTATATTACTTCAAAGCATTACGTACCAAGATCATAAATAAAAAATATGTGCCGATTTAAAAGTTGTCGCATTACTAACATGATTACATAGCGGCTGTACCAAATATGGCTGTTTTTATGCGAATGGGATAGCATAGGCAGAAGCCAACGTTATGTAGTCAGAGAATGGCCGAGACGTGAAAACATTGTTCCAGGTCGGAAAAACGTAGAACCCTTAGTCGAGCAGCAGAAAAATCTATTTTCCTCCTCTTTAAATGAAACTAGAGCTAATAAAAATATTTTGGAAAGCTCATAGTATAGACGGAAATAGTTTTCTTTATTCGAAAGAGAATTTCTCGCGTATATAAGTGAGGCAAAGCAAGAAGGTATGTTCGTTGTTCCGCAAATACGAGAACTTTTTAAGGACAATAATTTTGAAACTGCACTTTTGGATTGCCTTAAAAAACGCATGTAGCGATTTCCTAGGAAAAAAGAAAACGGAGACTTGGGCAGAACTAGTTAAAGAACTTATCCAATATTACAAGACGTTAGATTGCAACATGCCATTTAAGCTGCATTTTCTTCACTCGCATTTGGGATTCGTTCCTGAAAACTTAGGTGCAGTTTCAGATAACACGAAGAAAAATTTCATCAGCAAATTGCTCAAATAGAAATGCGGTACGGTGAAAAATGGACTCCAAACATATCGGCAGACTAGTTACTGTTGAACACTCAAACGTGAAACTGATTCCAGCAAATACAAACGAAAAAGACAACAAAATAATTTATTTGATTATATCCCCCAAAATAAAGTATATTTTGTAAGATAATTGTGACTTAGTTTCTTTTAATTTTGTAAAATGTACTTGTTTTTATGGTTTTGTTTTCTGGTATTTATATTCTTCTTCTCTTCTCTAAAAAATTATGGGTGATCGAGGTCATATCTGAAATCAGCATAGTAAAATAGGCGCAAAAGAGCCAAAAAAAATATCAGGTAGCAGAACAATGTATGAATAAAAATAATGCCAAATAAAATAATATTGATATGTCACCAAGGGAGGGAGGCCCTCAGAAATTACAGCAACTGAATATTTCCTATTTTTTGTAAAAGAACAGTCCTTACTGAACCATGAACCATACTGATTGCAGGTTACTCAACCCTTGAACTGGGGCTACACAATTTTAAAAATAATAAATTTACTGTCAGCACTCAATATTCTGAGAATATTCTTCCTTCATCCAATAAAGGATTAAAATTTTCCAAATGATATTAGGATACTCTAAGAATGTTTTCTTGTATTTTATTCGCCGATATTTAGGAATTCCCGTTCCAGATTTATATTCAAACTTATTTCGTTTAAGTAACCGACCGTGGAAATTCCGTCAAGAAAACTTGGGATGCGATTTCCATAATTTTCGTATTCCCTAAAAGATGGCAATTTATCAGGTCGGACGTGTTTACAGATACAGACCTCCCGCGGCGAATATATCTCTATTTTATTCCGATCCGTTTTGGAAATGTTCACGCTTTCAAAGGTGAAAAATAAACAATTTTATCCTCATAAAGTTAAGGAAAGTTTAGATGGTTCACTTCATCATTTTTACCACGAGGCTATTTAATCTCTACGGTAAATTCTGGACATATGTCTGAAATTCATTTACTTCTTAAATATCTTTAAGTGAAAATTAGTATTTATTTTAGATATAGGCACAGAAACGTGATAATAATGGCTAAGGAGGCGAAATAAGAATATTTTCCCCTTTTGAGTCCTATAGTCTACCTTTTTTCCATTTTCTGGGGTGTTAATGAACCTTATTTCGCCCGTAAGACCGCACTTGCTTAAATACCTTACTCCTCTAAATAGGGAAGTGAACACCTAAATGAATAGATTTATATTCAATACATGTTTAAAAGCCTTGCTGATAAAAGTGCCAAAATTAGAAGATCAATCGACTTACCTGTAAGGAAGATCGATCGGAATTATCCGAGCATCTTCGCCGTCCCTCATTACGCTTTGTAGTATACAACTTTTTCCCAATCGGTACAATTTTTAAAGAAGTTATCGAAAAACATGGTGATTCAGCCGACCCTGGCTAGCCGCTCGAGCTTATCGCCTTGATGTGTCATTACAATTTTGGTTCGTGAGATTTTTGATTACATTGCATTTGGGGTGAAAGGGAGAAGGTAAAGACTGGGTGGGTTTGTAATGAGGGACGGCGAAGATGCTCGGATAATTCCGATCGATCTTCCTTACAGGTAAGTCGATTGATCTTCTAATTATCCTTCGCATCTTCGCCGTCCCTCATTACACTTTGTAGATGTTTAAAGTATTTGCGATGTAATCTACATTAACTGAAAATTGCGATACTTCTGTAGTCCTAGATTTGTAAGGCCCTTTTTATAAACTAAAATTCAAATTTATAACCATTAGATTTAATAACACACATATGAAGGTACATATATCATGTTTAACGCTTAACTGATATTAACCTTTAACTTATTTTTAATACTATACCAATATTCTTATGTAATATGATAACAAGTTGGTAAGTAAGTTATAATTGTAGCTCCATATTTATATGATTCTTTAGAAATTATGGTTCAGTAAACAAGATGCAAATCCAGTGGGATTACCCACGCCAAGTTTGTTATAGAATTTTGAGAATACTTTTGATTTTCTGTCGAGCCAGCTGTCTTCTGAATGGTTTGTAATGTAACTCCCATTCTTTGAGCTGCTGAAGTTGCCCCGTGTCGCGTGCTGTGTGCCCCAAAGATTTCCGTGTTTATATTGCTGGCTCTTAGTATTAACTTGACCCATCTGCTAATGGTTTGACTGCTGTCTGGGTGATAAGGCTTTTCGTGAGTGAGTATTACATTTTCTTTGGTTTTGCTACTTGTGGTATCGATTGCATCTGCAAATGCAACGATCTATTAGCATATTTACAGTATCTATGAATGCCGTAATTTCTGTTCTTGAACAGAAAAAATAGGTATGTTCACTAGCTGCAACTGCAATTGCATACAGTGGAGGATACGATCGATTGTATCTGCTAATACAACGAACTATTAACCTTTTATTGACTGGTAGCACCCTTTTTTCTTTTGTGCGTTCTATGTAAGTCTCCAATAGTGTGGCTATACATAGTTCAGGTTGATTGGTAAAATAAGGTAATATCAAATTAGGGTGAAGCCTGTTTAAGCCACCTGCTTTTATTTTATCCAGGAATCTGATTTCAATTATGTATTCATATTTAAAAATATTGTCTATTTTTACTTCCGGGTTGTCAGTGTGCCGGTGTGCCGTTATGAGTATTAACAGTGTTACTAGCTTTAAAGTTAGATTTGTAGATTTAAGGATTCGTGAAGGTACATGCTCTTTAAGCGGTGTAGAACTGGGTAGGAATCCCAAGTAAGTAATTGAGTACTTTGGATTTGGGGGTCTTATGTTAAATGCTCCATTGAAAATCCCTTTTATAACCGCTTTGTCTTTGGTTTAATATTCAATATTGGAGAGGGTGCAGATTTGTGTGAGTTCATCGTAGAGTAGGATGACTCCGAAGACAACTGAATGTTTATGAGCTCAATAAGTTTACAGTTTTGGTATATATTTATTTGTTGGTGCTTACAAAACCAGAAATTCCCCTATTTATTGTAAGTATTTCCGTATTGTTTGAGGGCGCTATTTGTCAATGAATAAATAATCACTTTTATCGCTTCATTAGATACGCTTTGTTATAGAAAGGCTCTCCTGACAATGAGGAAGTTTCATCAATTTCTTTTTTTTTTTTTTTTTTTAATATTATTGCTGATTTTGATAGCCCATGAAAAATAAGTGAACACGTGTTTTTCTTTTTTCCCTAAGCCAAAAAATGAGGCAGATACAACGCCTTGAGATGTGCTTATGACGTCATAATACACATGAATTGTTACGTCACACCATGCATAGTATATCTATATATACAAAACTAAAAACTGGTATAGCTCTTGTAATATTCATCTTAGTGGAAATAAAAAATACGTATCGATTTCTTTTCCACTGTTCTATAGTTTGCAATAAAACATAATCAGTTTAATTTCTCAGGAGACTTCCTAATTTCCCTACAGCCAGGGAAATTTTCTTCCACAATGGTTGTTTATCTCTGCAAGCAGATGTGAGTAGGTATTTTTCAGGGTAAAAGATAATAGACTGTTCTGTCAGCAGGTCCCTTTTCTCTTGTATAAACCCGAAAAATGAGCATTGTTGCGCTTTTTTCAGAATTCATATAAAACCTAAATCTTGTAATGTTTGTGTTATTTTATTTATACTTTTAAGCTCTCTTTTGAATTACCAATAACTAGCCAATCGACTAAGTAGAGTAAAGTTTTTATACCCTTTAATTTTACATATCTTACAACTGGTTTCAGTTTTGTGAAAAGATATGGAGCTGTACATAAACCAAATGAAACACAATTAAATTGGTATAATACGTTGCAAAAAACGAATCTTAACAATTTTTTTGACTACTGTGCATAGGGATAAGGAAATATGCATCTTTTAATATCAGTTTTCCCCAAGAATGCGCATTTTGAAATTAAATTTTTTGCCGTCCTATGTAATCTTCTATTTTGCTAACCGGAGTGGTGTCCTATTGAAAGGCATTTTATAATCCTGTACCCACTCTATTATTGAACTGTTTACCTCTAATTTCTGCCAATTTTGAACATATAATTCTAGTTCAGACTGTTGGCTAATTAAATTATTGAAAGGGAGGGCTAAGGCATTAATCCCACGGACCATAGTTGTTTCTGTAATTGATACAGTAGTTGTCTTGGCAGGATTTAGTACTCTCTTTGAGATTTAATTTTGATGGTCTGAGGACATTACAGTTGGCAGCTGGTGGTTATTTCTCTGTTGTTTTTTTTTTTTTTTTTTTTTTTACCTATTAACAAAGCGTGGTCTTTACTTTGTTCAGGACCATCTGGTGCTTCTGATGTTGGTAAGTCTTGATTCGCATAAGTTATTTCGTCAGCTAGCGTGAGAGGATCTTCTAATGCATCTGCAAATGCAGAAGATTTTCCTTGGTTTTGCTACTTATTATATCGATTGCATCTGCAAATGCAACGATCTATTAGCCTAGTTACAGCATCTGCAAATGCTGCAATTTCTGTTTTTGAACAGAAAAATAGGTTCATGAATATGTTCACTACCTGCAACTGCAATTGCAGAGAGTTGATACGATGGATTGTATCTGCTAATACAACGGACTATTCACCTTTTTGCTTGCTGCTTAACCCTGGTTATGCTTTCGTCTGCATCTGCAAATGCAACGATTTTTTAGCATATTTACAGTATCTGCAAAAACTGTAATTTCTGTTTTGAACAGAAACCAAGAGTGTAATAATTCGCTACTTCCAATGCAATGATTTTATCTAAGAGGGTTGCAATAGTATGGTGGTTATTTGTTTTTGGTGCTTATTTGTGTTTGTATCTGCAAATACATAGCACAATACCGTTTTATTTTTGTCAATACATATATCCTTTACATCGGCAAATGTAGGGATATAGTGTGCCTCTAACCACTCCAACATAATACACCTACTGGGGTGGAGGTTGTTGGGGCCCTTCACATCTGCAAATGTGAAGGTCAATTTTAGTTAAAGTTATTCGCATCTGCAAATGCGAATTTGTAAATAGGTATTGATATTATTTATTAACATCTCCTGCAAGCAATGTTTACTCCAACTTTTTCCCTCACCGGTCGGCTCATATCAACACGAATTGTTTAAAAATAATGCGTTCCGGTATACATCGCTTCGACAAAGCCGAACGATAACATTCCGATAATTTTATGACGAGCGGATAAATCCCGAGTTGCTATCCAAAATACTGCGCGTGATGCGACACGAATCCATGTCTACGTCCTAGCAAAATTTCTATTAATTTACCTTTTTCCCTTAATTTTGGGTTACTTTGGGTTAGCCTTGGGTTAGTTTTGGTTAGCACTTGGTTAGTTCTTGTTGATTGATCCCCCGTTGCGAGCAAAGCGAACGGAGGGGCATGCAAAGCTATAATAATACCCAACTTGGGTTTTAGTCGCTCCTAAATTATGAGTCAGCTTGCCTTTGTGGCTAGTTTTTAAGGGTTAATTTCGTAAGAAAAGGGCACTCTTCGACTTACTTAAAAAAAATTATTATTATTTTTTTTTTTTTGAAAATTATTTATTAATGAAGTAATAATAATAATTACAGTATACATAGTCCTTAATCCTCTAGACAGTGTTTTTAACACTGGTATTGATGACAATTTTTATTTTATAGTAATAATAACAGTACGATTTCCTATAAACTCTCTAGTATTGTGGCTATGAATATCCGTTGAAGTTATTATGATAATATTTGATTTTTGAGTTTTATTTATTATCCTGTAGATAAGTGGATCATGATTAAATATAACTTTTAGTTTTTTGTTTTGCAATATTTGCATCAAATCGAATTGTAGTTTATAGTCCCACATGTGGCCCATACGGGGATCAATTATCGAAAACGTGATAATAGTACGAAGGCATTATAACCATTTGTTTCTATTTTTTATATTCCTTTATATGGTAAAAACGTTTTATTCTATGTAAAACATTAATAAATGTGCAGATCGACCGGTATATTTCCTTAGTCAGCCTTTTGTTGTGTTATGTAACCACTTTTTGTGATTGAATAGTATTGCTTTGGTAGGATGTACGATTACGATTAGACGAGATTACTAGAAAACGATTCGAATAGCTCTTTTGCTTATTATTTATATTCATTTCGATATAATATATTTCAATTCCGAATATATTGTTTGATTCTGTGTATAATTGTGCACAGACGACAAATGTAACAATGTTTTGTCATGCCCTCGTATATAAATAACAGTTTGTTAGTAATTTTTGACTGTAACCCTCATATTTATTCATAATACTAAGGTAGCTTAGTATTATACACATTATGCTTTTATACGAGAGATAGTTTCTGTTTTTATACATATAAAATAACCAGGTATTTATGTATATTTGGCATATAATCTTATGTGAACTCACCCCCTGATTCGCTTCTTCCGATGAATATTGCTCCCTTTTTTCGCCTCCTTTGCGAGCAAGACATATCACTACACATACACTGTACTTGAAATACGATTTCTAGGCATTTTTCTTCTTAAAACCAGAAGAAAGAACCGATTTACGGATTCTTGCTTGTCACCGATCGGTACAAAATTGTAATGACACATCAAGGCGATAAGCTCGAGCGGCTAGCCAGGTCGGCTGAATCACCATGTTTTTAGATAACTTCTTTAAAAATTGTACCGATTGGGAAAAAGTTGTATACTACAAAGTGTAATGAGGGACGGCGAAGATGCGAAGGATAATACATTGCATTTGCCTTAGTTATTCAACCTTAAAATAAATTACATACCGTTTTAATTTTCATGATAGTTTAGCTAAGATAAAATCAAATTATTTCAGTTATGTCAACTACTTTTTAAATTAAAGATAATTTATTTGAAATAAAAAACATATTGAAAATATCACAAAAAGTTAAACGATCTTCCATACCTACTCATTCATTCATTAGAAAAAAAGAAAATAATTTTGTCATATCTTTTTAAACAATTTTAGTGTGAGTTAGTAAAACCGTTAGTCTTTTATTGATCATTTACTCAATTTTTTCAAATTTTTTAAAAATTTTCAAATAATTCAGTTTTTGGGAGATTTCTTCGTCTTCTTATTTTTTTTCCTGAATTGTTTGGATTAGTTCCTTTGCTTTATTATATTAAGTTAATTGTTTGTATGTTTTCCTTTTAGTTGAGACAAGGGTTTCATTCACGGCTTGTCAACAAAAATTGATATTTTTTGACAATAAACCACTGATCTATAGATCAGTGCAATAAACCTTCCGATTGATTTATTCATATAGTTTTTTGGATAAAGTTTGCAAATTATTTCAAACCAATACAAAAATCGGAAAACATTGAAATTATGTTCTTCAAATTAAAAAAGAAGAAAAACTGTTTACCATTAATTAATCAGAATTCAGTATGCTGTTTGAAACAATATTTATCAATACTTAATTGATGGTTGATGGTACTGTCAAAATTGAGGAAGAGCGGGCGGTTAAGCCACCCCATTGCCTCCTCCAGATTCTAATTTAATCATACAATCAGGTCTTTTATTGAAAAATTATGGACCATAATAGTTTTCCGCATTTGTATAATGCAGCCAGTACAAAATTAATTGTTTTTTTAACGAATAATAAAGAGTACATACAAAATACAGATACATAGAAATCTCGACAACTTTAATTTTAAGAGCTTAAATACAGGTCGTTGAATTGTTAGAAAAAAACCCTTTTTTCCAAATTTTTTTTACATTTTCCTTTCAAACTCGGCCGTTGCTATTATCATTTAAAACAAATTATTTATTTATTTATTTATTTATTTATTTATTAGTATTATTACACAGTGACTGCGTATACAAGTCAAACAAAAAATATACATATAAAGTTACAAAAAAAAAACATATACTTGTTAGCAATAAATTACAATCACAGTACCTATTCTTTCCTTTTTTAAACTACAAATTCTAATATAAAATGTCTTACAACTAAGATAAAATTTTATACAAGTTTGGACATTCATTCAGACAAAAAATATTAAAATACATTTTGAAACACATCACAAGAATTAAAATTGAAGTTGAGGTATTCCTGCAAAGAAAAGAAAGAATTTATAATTTGAAATTTTTTAAGAATATTGATGAATTTATTTTCTTCCAAGTTTCTTATGAGCTCTGGTAATTTATAAATAATTTAATTCCATAATAGTCACTACCCCTTTTGGATCTATTAACTCTATAGAAAAGATGGTATCAAGTTATTGCTATTTCTAGTAATGTTAGTTCTTTCACCATGTGTGGAAAAGAGATGCAGGTTTCACTTGACACATGTTAGACAGGATAGGATATATTGACAAGGAAAAGTGATTATCTTCAGTTCACCAAAGCAATGCCTACAGCAGTCCTGATAGTTCACTCCAGCGATCACCATTACACATCTGCGCTGCAATGCAAATATCTCAGATGCCCCCGTGGAATGACCCCAATTCAAGACATGTTAGAACCAAAATAGCCATGGTAAGACGTCATGAGTGTTTGTCTTGAAACGGTCCTGGACAAATTTCTAATAAGAAACATTATACCAGACAATTTGCTAGATAGTTGGCCAACATGCTCACCCCACAACAGCCCAGAGTCCAAGAAAACACTCAAAAATTTAACCCTATCTTCACTCGGCAGGGCTGGAATAGAAGATCTTAGTGAGAAATTCAAGGACTCAGTCTTTGTGTAATTCAGGCTGAGTCTATTCGCCAGAAACCAGGATTGTATTTTCTGTTGTTTGTCCAGAATCAGGTTTGCCATTTATCAATGGCATCTAAGATACTCTCGATAAGAACAGAGAAGTTTGTGTCGATGTCCTCACCTGAGTCACTGGAGGTTTGCCAGTTCATACCATCGAGTTCCTGGGAAAGTAGAAAGAGACCCTCTTCCGTTACTGGCCTATAATTGATCCTAGAGACCTTTTTATTAGGTGGTAGTGGGAAATAAAAGGTTGATACCAAACCAGAGTGATCTGAAATTGATGTAAGATCAAAATGACTTATATTGTATCCCTCAAAATGTGAACTTATATATATATATATGTTATCGAGGCATGCGTTGCCTCTGGTGTTAAAAGACACTGTGCTAGATAAATCATATGATTCCATATAACAATTTAAATATATTGTATCCATGTCGTCTGGTATGTGATAGTGAACATTAAAATCTCCACATATAACAGTATGCCCAGAAAAATCAATCCTTTGAAGAGCTAAAGTCAACACATCGCACAGTGCTTCGTTTATATGGGATATTGGGACAAAAATCATAGCAGTCTCGTCATTGACGTCATTTGGCTTAAATTTGGTACTCAGTGGTTTTTGAGGTGTGGGATCAAGAATTTGAGGTCAAAATTGAAGTGTAGCAATTTTGGAAAGATTTTTTCCAGATTACTTGAAAAACATGTCGAATAAAAGCTGGGAACTTGTTTTTGGCAATATTTGATATGTTAGGGATAGACCTTACCTCATTTTATAAGGACTGTAATTTCTGCATAGTAATAAAAATCTGGATATTTTCTTTATCCCGGAATTGAAAAATGTTGTAATTTTGAGTCAAAGTAAAATTTTTTCTTTAATTGAGGAGCTTACCATTTTCATCTACAACAGTTTTAGTTATTCTGAAAAAAGATATAATTAGACCTGGAACGGTTTTGAGCAGGTAGGTTAGGGACCCTATTATTGAAATTATAGAAAATGGAAAGTATCGCACATTCTGATAATGAGCAATCATTTGGGTTTTTCTACCTTTTGACATTAATCAAGACATTAATGACTTGCTTTTGATTGAAGTTATTTCTGCTGGTGCTTGGTAATAGAGAGAAACAAATGAATTTCCACTGAATGTAACGTCATTAGTGTCTTATAAGTGAGCGAATACGAGGATTTAAGCAACGAGATCCATTCATTCAAAAGAAACCATATATATTCCTTGTCACCTTAAAGAACCATTTCATAGCCTAAGGCAAAATTTTACCAAAGGTCTTAAAGCTAATAAAGAGGACAAACTATAACAATATTTTTATTTATTAATAAATCGTTTGAATTTTTATGATTGGTTTGAATAACACATATTAAACAATATATAACAAACAATATATAGAACAATATTAACAATAACAGAAAACATAAACTTTTTTCAATTTAGGCAACACAGGTCAGAATTGAAACAATAATTTAAACGAATAATTAATAGATATAAACTTAATAACAGGAACAATATGATATATAGTATCATCCAAAAAGTTTACAACAAATAGGAATTTATTTTACTATTGAGATTTATGAAAACAAATTATGGCAAATCAAGTCAGCATAATAAATGACAAAAAAGGCACTATGACATGTCACGTGACAACTGTCATGGCGGTAAATTAAAAAATTCCACCTTAAATATGCGAAAAGCGAGGGTAGGTGACCAGATATCAAAAATGTCAAAGAGGAAAGTTGTTCAGAATTCAATTTTACCCCTATATGGAAATTTTTAGAAAAATATGACGACTTTTCAGATTTTTACTGCCTATCCAATCTCCAAAGAAATCAGCATTGGTAATACGTCGATGAACTAAAAAAATCATAACTCCTATATTAGCAGAAAGTAGCACAAAAATTTGACAAGGTTGCATAGAACATTTTAAAAGTTTCCTCCAATCGGTGAATGTATCACAGTTTACATATATGGCATACTAGTTACGAATCCCATATCAAATGATATTACTATACATATATGTCAATACAAAGATACATACCTGTAGTATATGCGGTTATAGTCAAAAATTCACAACCACTGAACACTACAATCTAAGAAACTAATTTTAATGACTACTTAATTGAATTGCTACAGTCCTTCATTTAGCTGCTATAAGTTATGACTTGCCCATGCACGACACCGCGGGGGCGTGGTGTCCGGCGAAATATATTATAAGTTTTTACTACTTTGGTTCCCTCTGGATTATTTGCTACAGATTGGCAGTACATTTGATGTGTATCGATATCCGAATTTTGTCCACGGGCGGCCGCACTGTGCATCGGTAAAGCTACAGAGTGTACCATTGGATGATCTATAAGTGCTTAATACTTGTGTGTTTATTGATTTAAAATAAATCCCAGCAACTTCACCCTGAACTTCAATCCAGTATTTGCTTATATTAATAACTTGATACTCAAGACCCTCCCTGACAAATATTCCCACCCCTCCGCATTTCTTCCCAGACCTAGAAAAGTTTGCAGCCGAGACATAACCAGGAATTTTTAATGCAGAAAATTCATCATTAACAAGCCAATGTTCATTCACACAAAAAAAATCAATATGTAATTCTTTGAGAAATACCTCAATGTCTAAAAGTTTCTCCCTAATGCCCTGAATATTAGCATGAAATACCTTAAATTTTAATTATTCTTCTGGTTGGTTAACCTTGGCTGTAGAGGTCTCCCTTCCTGTTGAGACTCTCTTGTTTTCCGTAGGCGTTGTAGGATGATAAAATGGTTAACGGTAACTCCATTAGGCCATGTATATGCTTTGAAAATTTCATCTTTTTTATCTCTGGTGACGCCCAATTTAAAGGAACTCACTGTTCTCCTTTTGGTACTCATTTTTTCGCAGATTATGCTCTGATGTAAAGACTTGGCCCTCAGGTAGTTAATGATATCCGTAGCCTGAGTATTAGCTGCCAAATCCGTTACAAAATCAAATGATATTGCTTGGCACCTTCTAACGAATTTGTTTCATCTTGGCTAGATCCTTTAATTGGTGCAGGTCTAGCACAGTTTAAGGTCCCATTTGCATGCCGCTTACGACTGGTGACCCGCGTTCATCCGCCTTTGTCGTCATTGGAAGCTTCTTCAAATTGAATTTCAGTGTTTTGTTTGTGTATAATCGTCTCTGTCGCCGTTGACACATTTGCAATTTTTAGGTTATTATCAGCATTCTTCTTCACATTGATATTTGGTGCATTTGAACTACTGGCTAAAGCGGTTTTCGGAATTGACGTAGCGTCGGAAATCCGCTTTGCGTTCCGCAGTAGTTCGGTTGTTCCAGCAGTGCTATGGCAACGTTGCTTGTGAACAGCTGATTTTGGTGCTGCTACGTCGGCGTCGGTGTGGAGCTTTTGCCTGCCGCTTGCGAGGTTGTCCGGTTCTCCTTGAAAATCCTTGGGTTTGTCCCCGGATTTTAATGTGATATTCGTTTTTTCAAGAAATTTTACCTTTTCTTCCAGGATGTCAATTTTCTTAGTAAGATTTTCTTCATTCAGTTCCATCTGCTGAATTTTGTGCTGCATAGCTTCTATTAGGGACTTAAGAGTTTCATATTCGGAAATCGAACTCTTGGAGGTTATCTCCCACTCACTCTCCTCAATATGGATTATTATAGCACTGAATAGATTTTCTTGTTTTACTAATGCTAAACCACTGCTTTTTCGTTTTTTTTTTTGCTAAAACCAAGCGTTTTGGAGGAAAAAATATTTATCTAAAACTTAAAGCTTGCGAAACAGAGTTAAGAATATGAATGTCAATCCTTCGAAAATAATACTATATCCTGTATACCTCCAAACGATGGATTTTCGGACATAAATTTAGAGGGACTTCTTTACTTATTTTTACCTGTTAAATACACTGATGAAGTTCGCGATTACAATTTGGACCTCTTAATATTAATTACATAAAATAGTCTTATTGTATTATAGTTATTAAGGTATCAAGAGTATTATAAGGCTAATAACGCTTGAGGTCGATGCTGTGTTTCCCGAGAGCCTCTGGCCCGAAGGTTATACGTTGACCGAAAGCGTTATTATCCTTATAATACCCATGGTGTCTGTATGTATGGTTTAATGTATGATTAAATATTCTTTATTCCAGAAAAATTTAGCTTAAAACAAATTAAGTAGTAGTATCATTGCTTAAATAAACCATGGTTGCATTTACCTGAAAAAATAGTCGTAACGTAATTACGGTAACCATAGTTGTAAGTTGTTATTTGTCAACAAGACATCACATAAAAAATAATTTTGCGATTCAGATATAAAAATATAGCCGAAGTAGAAGAAAATATACATAGCTAAAGCTATGGATACGCTTGCGCCAGAAAAAAAACTAGGCTGATTTAGGAGAAAGAATATTTCCATTTTGAGCCCTTATTGACTGCGTGTCGACGAAAACGTTTTAATGGCTTATTTACAAGGTTTGTCAGTCATATTCTCCAAATTCCCTTTGGACAAAGTTCTCAATATTACGTAAAGAATTAATAGTTCATAAGAAGAAGAAGAAGCAATGAAGAGTTGATTTCTCTGCGACAGTTCCTAAAGCAAATTAGGAAAAATTATCAGCCTAAAAAATCGAAGGTTCTCACTCGCAAATAAGTTATAACTTTGTTGAAATAAACGCCCTACCAACTGAAAAATATTTGGCAGAAAAAGTTGCATTAGTGATAGGTACTGTTATATTCGGAGCTTGTAGAAGAGACAATCTTGTGAAAAAGAAGTTTACCGATGTGCGTGATATGTATGGGTGGGCATATATTTATTAACATTCCGCAAAGTAAAAATGGTCAAGCGAGGAGCTTTTTGGTTATTGAAGAAAGTGAAATGTGTGCATTAAAGTTAATTCGGGACTATGTGACTTTGCGACCTAAAGGTGCATCTATTGATAAGTTTTTTTATGCGCTACCGTGATAACGATGTACTGTGCAGCCTATACGTAAAAATACTTTTGAAAGTATACCCCCTACATATTTGGGTTTATCTGATGCCAAGGCGTACACAGGTCATTGTTTAAGGCGTACAGCGGCAACAATGCATTCTGACGCGGGAGGTAGTTCCTAAGCTTAATTAGGAATCTGGAAAAGTTCTTCGGTAGCACGTGGGTACGTAGATAATAGTGAAAGCTCCAAATTGGCTAATGCTTCCTTTGTAGCTGGAAAAAGTATTACTTCAAGTAGCACAGCAACTGCAGTGGGGTATGGAAACGTGGAATTCTCCGGTCAGTTTGAAAATTGTATTTATTATAATAAATAAATATGTTTTGTATGTTTGTATTTTCGTAATAAATGCTTGAATGGAGGAAATAATTATTGTTCAGTTATTGGTAAATTGGGTAGGCCCTAGGGAGATATTTTTCTAAAATAACGCTCTAGGGTAATATTTCGTTTTTAACTGCCTTTGACATAATTTGTCAAATAATGTACCAATCGGACATTAAATTCATATTTATTCCCGGAATTATTTCTTATGACGTTTTAGAAGTTTAGAACGAGTTTATAAGTTTTTGAATTAATGAAAAACAACAGCCAGTATTCAAAACAAATGCCTTTTACCATTCGTTTCTAATACACCCTAAAGAGGGGTTGATTTATTGAAGCTGCAGGGCTAGCGGATTAATTTCCTAAGATTCCTAAGATCAAGACCAAGAAGTATACACAGAATAAAAAAAAATAAAAATTCCAGCAAAAAAACAAAGTAAAATTAAATGAAACATCCCAGTGGATTAGTCTCTCCAGATCGGTATAGAGCAGTCCAAGAAGCAGGCAGACTCTCGCAAAGATTTTGCAGAATATATTTTTCTCAAAGCCAAATTTTGACAAAATGATTTTTTTTTTTGAGTACCATCCATAAATCAAAATAAGAAACCCTTTGGCATTCAAAAACCATTCTACCATTGTAATGGATTCCACAATGCAGTGGCTAACTTCTTATTCAACAAAATAAAAATCGATGTGTGTTTAAGACCGCAAAACAGAAGTGAACGAGAATGTGTTCCAGATTATTTGGTTTTCCAATAATAACATATTATATGGTGGCGTATCGTTTCAAATCTCGAAATGGCGCAAAGTTTAAATTCAACTAGCTACCCTATTTGAAAGGCATCATCATTTCTAATATGTCTTAAAATAATCGATTTTCTATAAAAGTAGTATATTAAGATACTAGCACCGAACATATACTAGTTTTAAAAGACCATATTTTTGCGCACGAGTACGAAGTTAGGAAACGTGCGGGTGAGCTAAATGTCTTTTAAAACGTGTATTTTATACAATTTTTTTTTATTTTGTAGGTTCTTTAATGAGAAGCATTCATTTATTTTAGTCCCGATCAGCACGTGCGCGGCCATCTTGTCGTCTTTATTAGTAGAAATCACATTTAAAGCGGTGGGCCTTCACAATAAACAATTTTAATAATATCGTAGCGATCAGTCAACAAAAGTGTTGTGTGTGTCGAAAAGAGGTTATTTATAAAAAAAATAGAAACCTTCATTTCTTTGACAAATCTGTGTTTTTACCTGATGCCTCAAAAGTCCATTTTCCGACATTTTCCAAACGAAAAAGCATTTAGAGAGTTTAAGACCTCTAAATTCCCTAAAACCTAGTGAATGGAAATACGTACATCAGAGTTACTTGAGCATCAGATTTTCAGCATGCTTTAAAAGTATCTGTAAAGCTTGCTTTATGCAAGAGGAATGAAAAAATATCGAAAAATTAAAGGGGCTTGAACACAAGTGACTATGAGCCCTAGAGAAATACCGTTTTTATGTAGCTTTTGTAGTCCGTAGATCTTGGGGGCTTGGCATTGTGGAATTTCAATTTATTTGCCACGCTGGCGTTGGCGTTGGGTGAAATGTAGTTCTTATTTTCCCATTCTTTGATAAATTCGTTGTTACGTTTCTGAAATATAGTATAGAGGGGTTGCCTGAGCAATTTTAGATTACGATTTTGCTGTATAAAAGTTTTTGTTTTTTTTTTACGTTTGTAAGTAGTCTGTTTTTATTTATGTGTTTCTTTGAAGTTACTTCTGATTTATAAGTAGAGCAGCTAGTTCTAATTTTGTTTTTTCTTTCCATTTGAATTTTTATTGGATACTTCAATTAATATATTTTCATCAACTGAAGTATCATCCACTAACAAATTCACATGGAAAGAAAAAGAGGAAATTAGAGCTAGATGTTGCAATATATTAATTAAATATAAATAACAAGCAAACTCAAAGAAATGCATAAATACAAACACAGACCTTCAAAATAGACTACTTAAAAACTTAAAACAAAAACAAAATGCAATGCAAAATCCTAATCGAAAAATCACCAGGCCTGATAAATCAATTAGGAACGCAAAGGGCTATGAAACAAATATGAAAGAACTCCTACGTGATACAAACCCATGTAAAAAAAGGTAACAACAACACAAATAATATCTTTCAGAAACGTAACAACAATTTAATCAAAGAATGGAAAAGTAAGAACTACATCTTACCCATGATAGCAAATAAATTTAAATCCCACAAAGCTCAAGCCCACAAGATCTACGGACTATGAAAACTACATAAAAACGGTATTCTTCTAGGGCCAATAGTATCCTGTGTTCAAGCTTCTTTAAAAAACTACCAGATTTTTAAAAAAATTACATTCAAAAATTTGTAAACAATAGTAATACATACGTCAAAGTCTCTTGAAATTTCAAAATCAAAATAAAGGACGTTAAACTACCAAATGATTATTAGTTGATCTCACTAGACGTAATATCCTTATATTATACAAACATATCCACCAACCTTGCACTAAACACAATAAATTGGTCGGCGTATTCGACCGATCGTTGAGCAGTCCACGTTAAAATAACGCTCCGAAAAATTGTTCATTTATCGTAACACGAATAGGTTTTAAATATTGGTTTTTGGCATGGTTATAGTGTTGGAAATAATACAGTTGTTGTGCTAAGTGAAAAACTCATCCATCCTCGGCCAGGTATGAAATAAGTCATTACCATGGTATTCAATTCAATTCAATTCAAAATTCAATAAAGCTTTATTGTCATAAATTTACAATTCAATTGACAAAGCACTAACTCTCATGATTCTCTCACGAACTCGAAGATATAGGCAAAAGCAACCTATTTGATAATTCTACAGTGAAGATACTTCTATACAATAAAAGTTACTTAACTATATTATTACATGATTTCAAAAGAATGTTAGTATATCTGACTATTAATAATTGGACAACTACAGACGTGTTAATACTGGATGAGTATAAAATAATTAAAGGAAAAAAAAACTAAAATAATAATAAAATTTTGTATAAAACATATTTGCATGTCAGATTGGATGGGGTTAAAAAATGAACACATCAAATGAACAAACAATATAAAAGGAACCGAAATATTCTAAAGTAACATTTGGTCTTGATAATGCCGAAAGTTCACCTAAAACCGGCAATTCGAGTACTCGTCCACGGTATAGAAAGCGCACACAGCCAATAGATCACGACATTTAACTCCAAACCTTTTTAAATTAGGTTCAAGTTTTATGTCTTGTGGTAAATGATTATAAAATTTAATCCCACTGTATATAAAGGACCGATGGATCATGGCCAAGTGTGGTATTGGAAGTCTGATATCGTTACCCTGACGAGTCAGATGAATGTCTTGATTGGGAGAGAACCTCGACAAGTGCTTTTTTATCAAGCATACAGTTGCAAGAACATACAGACAAGGGAGCGTCAGTATACTGTTTTGTATAAAAAGTGGTCTGCAACTGGTTCCTGGAGGGACCTTGCACAGAAAACGATGTGCTTTCTTTTCCATAACGAAAACCTGCCGAAACAAACACTTTGTGCATGCTCCCCAAATCGGTGAGCCATACCGAAGGTGTGACTCCACCAGCGCAAAGTATGTAGATCTGGCTATTTGTTTGCCCAGCTCCAAGGAAGTGATTCGCACGCAGTATGCGCCAGACGCAAGTTTCCTTGTAAGTTGCGAAATGTGGCAATCAAACTTTAAGTTTGAATCAATACTGAGACCTAGAAACTTAACGCTAGAGGTACTATCCACTATATGGTGTCCAATGGCAATCCCTTGAAGAGTAAGATTCTTAAACGTAACAATGTGGGTCTTGGAGATATTGAAACATAAACGATTAGCATTACACCATGTCATCACCTTCGAGAGGTCAGAATTAATTCGGGAGCTGAGCCTCTAACCATCACTGTCTCTCCACAGAATTGTGGTGTCATCTGCAAAAACAGTGAAAGAGGCCGTAATGTCGAGCCGCATCAGGTCGTTGATGTATAGCAAAAATAGGATGGGTCCCAAAACTGACCCCTGGGGCACTCCACAAGTTATAGGCATCGCACTAGATACATCCTCCCCCACAGAAACAGACTGAGTACGAGCCGACAGGTATGATTTGATCCACTCCAGTGCCACCCCCCTAAAGCCGCAGACAGAAAGCTTCCTCAGCAGTATTTCATGACTTACGCAGTCGAATGCTTTCGACAAGTCACAAAACACTGCCGCAGACGCCTCACCCCCGTTCAGATCAGCCGACAGTTCCCCCAGGAAAAAGAAAATTGCATCCGAAGTATTTTTTTAGATTGAAATCCAAACTGTTTAATGTTAACAGTGTCATTGGCCTCCAAGAAATTGACCATCCGTTTTTTAACAAGCTGTTCTATCATTTTAGAGATGGTAGACAAGAGTGAAACTGCACGAAAGTTAGAAGGATCACTAAAGTCGCCTCTCTTGTGAACGGGAATTATCCTTGCGGACTTCAAACAGTCTGGAAAATATCCTGATTCGAAAGAGGAATTAATAGATTTAGCACAGGCCACGAATGCTTCATGAGGAAGTTCCTGGAGAATCCGCAAAGACAGCCCATCCTCACCCGAGGAAGATTTGTTTTTGATGACTGATAGGATGCTCCTTATCTCCTGTGGGTCCGTCGGAGATAGAAAGAAAGAGTTCGACACACGCAAATTAGACAGATATGACAAAGGATCGACGGGCGTGTTAATATCTTTGGTAAGATTTGAGGCGACAGAGGAGTAGAACTAGAAGCGAGCTCATTCACGATCCTCCAAGTTTCACGATGTTTATTTCTTGCGTTATTCAATCTGGAGGCGTAAAATAATTTTTTTGACCTTTTTAAGACACTTTTATAAATTTTGCGGTATGCACAATAAATCTGCGCCAGGAATGGTTGAGAGGCAAAGTGCCTTCGAACAGTATTAAGACACCGGAAGTTCTCTGCAGAGACACGTATACCATTTGTAATCCACCGTTTCTTAGTTTTGGGATAGTACGAAAAGGGAAATCCATATTAAACGCTTCATATATTTTTTTATAGAAGAGAGTAAGGGTGTTGCCATTTTGCTGTCAATCAATGGAGTTAGAAGTGTGCCTGAAAGAGCCAAAATTACGACGACTCATGATTCTCTTACGTACTGATTTCTTTTTTAGTTTAGTTGATTCTATAGGAAGTTGCGCCATAACGGCATGGTGGTCTGAGAGCGCAGCATCGATGACTCTACAATTCACCTCCTCCTGTAAGTTTGAGCAGACATAGTCGATGGTCGTTGAGGAATTAGCTGTTACACGGGTGAATTCGGCAACATGCATTAACAAGTTGTAGGAGCTTAGCACATTAGAAAGCACGCACGTAGCTCTACTGTCTACGTCCTCGAAATCAACGTTCAAATCGCCTGCTTAAATCAGTCGCGATCTGGTAGGGAATCTGGATAATAATAGTTCCAGTCTAACTAAAAAATTTTCTACACATGTATTCGGAGAGCGATACAAGCACACAATATATAGGTTGTACTTTTGTGAAAATACAACAGAAAACTCAAATTCTCTCTCAACCAACAACCCATGCAGTTTATCCAGGGCAGCTCATTATATAAAGAGCATGCGGCGTTACTGTCTTCAGAGTGCGATATTGGAAAAGTGCGTGAGAGCGTTGTTTTGAGGCTCTCCAACTCGTTTGACAAGAACTTATTTTGGTGGTCGAGGGTCTCGATACTGGTGAGCATTTATGCATTTAAAATTTTAAGTCCTGCCAGTGACCCCGACGTTATCTGCAGCATGCTTCTATTATCCTCATATTTTCCCTCGATATTGAGTAACTCGGCTAAGCTTGCCTCAACCTCCTGTAAGTAGTTGGAGGTTTGAGAGGCAATATCTTGGGAGAAGTTACCTTGGATGTATGTTTGTGTGTCTACCGAAGATTGGCTCTTCTGTGTATTATGGTTGACTGCACGTTGTGTTTGGAATCCATTATCAGAAGCAGGCCTGGGATTGGTTGCGACGGATGTGAAAAAGAATTCCATGCTATCTGTGGCGAAAGGTACCGACATTATCAGCTTGCTGAAATCAATACGGGGGCGGGGCTGTGCTGGAAGTGTTCTGACTGCCACAAGAACTGCATTTTGGTTAATCATGCTGGGATCAATGATCTAGTCGACACTAAACTGAATGATGCAATATGTTCTAAGATGAAGTTAAATCAATTAAATCAAATCTGGCTAAGCTATCGGAACTTGAACCTATTGCAAATCATCCGACCTACGCAGAATCCATAAAGGATAAATCTAAACCTGCCATACTGATTTATCCTAAAAATAACAGCCAGCCGGCAACTCTTACCAAGGCAGACAGACATTTCCTCTGATGAAAATGATCAGCTAGAAAAGGTCGGAACGGTAAAAGATGATGGAATTTTAATTGGATGTAGAAGCAAAGCGAACAAGAATAAACTGATGTCAATTGTGCAGGAGAAAATGTCCGATATCAACGAAATAAGAGAGGTTGAAGCAATTCTACCCAAACTCCGAGTGGACGGTATGACCCAAAATACTTCCCCTGAAGATCTTCAGAGTCAACTTACCTCAGGCGATCTAACCATATTCGCAGAAGGACTCAGAGTGTAGAGTTATGTATTGTAAAGGTAGATAAGACGGTATGTCATAAGGCAGTTAAATCAGGTAATTTGTTTATGGCGTATTATTATAGCTGTATTATGTATGACGCAGTATCGCTGTTTTATGTGCAACGAATTTGGTCACTCCTCTCAAAGATTCATAAATCCTCTGTCCTGTCCTCTATGTGGTGAAGATCATGATAGCTCAAATTGCAAGTCCAAGACGAAAAAATGCTCAAATTGTCTTAAATTAATTAAAAATGTTCCTACCGATCATGCAGTATGGGACAGGGAAAAATGTTCTGCTTACATCGGGAAATTAAGTGAGCTTAAACCTAAAACGACACAATAGCAATTACAGAGTAATTTTCCATCAGCCCTGGTAAATGACTCTGGATCTTCAATGGAACTCTATAGCAAAAAGCAGTTTTGAGATTGTTATTCTCACAGAAACTTGGCTTAACTCATCGAAAGGGAATTATGAATTGTTTGTTCCGGCGTTTAGGGTCTACAGGGCGGATAGGATTTTTTTCTTTTGAGAAATGTTACAAGAGGATTGGCGTCCACCAAAAACTTCAGTCAACTCAGGTTGATTTAAGCGTTAGAAATTTTCCACCACTTCAATATATCGACATTATACAACACAAAATCGTCCTGAATGTATCACCCATTGATTTTACTTTTTGAGGAGTTTCGTGGTTTCTTTGAAGCTTTGGAATCACTGCACTTTCTGTATTGCTCTAAAATTGTATTGGGAGACTTCAGTTCTTCGGAATATGCCAGTGATAGTCAAACGGCAAGAATTTCCACTCTAAATAGCTTTAAAGACTTTTTTGACTTGACCCAGAGAAACTACATTTTCAACCAACACAATACGCTTCTTGACTTGGTGTACACCAATCAGTCATGCATTGTTGAGAGGTCATGGGACCCTCTGGTTGGAGAAGATAAACATCATCCCTCTTTGGAGGTTACAATAGTCCTAAATTAGAAGCCGGTTAACAAAAATAACCTTGGATTTTCTTATATAAATTGCTATATTTTTCGAAGGGCTGACTTTCAATGTACGGGCTGTTAGCTAATATGATTGATCTTTCCTAGATGAGCGAGCTAATCCTGAAGACACATCGTCACTTCTTGGCATAACAATACAGCATATCCACCTTCGTTTAGCAGCAGTATCATTCCTCAAATCCATGAAAAGTCAAAAATCTGGCGTCACTACAAGATAACAAAGAGGATATTCAAGCTCTCGAGAGCTTCAAGCGATTGAGGGCTAAGGTCAAGGCAGACATAGACATTGCCTATAAGCAGCATCTTGAGAATTTGGAATCCGAAATTTCAGCCAGTTCTAGCAAATTTTGGCGTTTGTTAAAAGTAAGAGATCGTCAACCGGCATTCCTAGTATAATGACATTACGCGACACTGACTGAAGTCATCAAGTTGATATACTAAATGGTTTCGCAGACTTTTTTAGTAAATCATATACCGTCCCTAGCGATAATCTATATAACATGGAAAGATTGCAATCCTCTCTTCTTGATACAACTAGCCTTGACGAGTGTGAAATTCTGAGTGTCTTGAAAAATATCAAACCAAAAATGACAACCAGGCCGGATGCCATACCAGCGTTTATTCTTAGAGACTGCTCGTGCATATTGGCACGACCATTGACCATCTTGCTTAATTGTTGCTTGAAATCTGGTTCATTTCCACAGGCATGGAAGTCATCAAAGGTGTGCCCTATATTTAAAAGTGGACACCTCGACAGCATGGTTTCATGAAGGACCTCTCAACGGTATCCAATCTATGTGTGATCACCCAGGAAATTCCGGAAAACAGCGACAACAGAGTCCAAATGGATGTCATATACCCAGACCTTACAAAGGCATTTGATCGATTGGATCATGGCGTGTTATTGCAAAAACTATTAGGATTTGGATTGTCTGACGGGCTTGTCACTTTAATTCAGTCGTACCTCACTAATCGGATTCAGTATGTGCAGTTGAATGGATTTAGATCTGTAGAATATCTGGCCACGTCTGGTGTTCATCAGGGTTCAAATTTGAATCCCTTGCTATTTAACATGTATATGAACGACATCGCTGATGTCAGATGTCAATTTTCTCCTATATGCGGACGACCTAAAAATCTATACCGCAGTAGATGGCTCTGAGGACTGTTATAGGCTCGCAGCAAATATTTCACGCATCGTACAGCAAACAACTTGCAGCTGAATGTCGCAAAATGTATGGTACTCTTATTTTCGCTGAAAAAAGATCTTATTATGCATAGATATCATCTACAAGGACATTCTCTTGAGAGGCCCCAAACGTTTACCGATCTTGGAGTCACATTCGACTGCTCACTTTCTTTCAATTTCCACCTAGACGAAGTTATCGATTCTGTTAATCGCATATATGGGTTTACAGGGCCCGCTCTAGGGCCGGACAACCCGGACATTTGTCCGGGGCGGCAAATTGAAAGGGCGGCATTTTTTCACAAAATGTCCAGTTAATGGAAAAAATAAATAATTAAATAAAAAAATAATGTATAGGTTAAAATTGTAGTGTAAAAAAAAACATCTGTCGCGACCGACGGGAATCGAACCCGCAGCGCCGGAATGATAGGTAAGAACGCTACCTTCTACACCACCGAGGCGTTGCAGAAACTTTGCTAAAACGGTAAAACGGTAAACCCCAAACTAAATTAAAGATTCGTAAAATGGTCCATTCGAAGAATTACACATTCGAAAAATTATCGATTCGAAGAATTGCCTTTTCGAAAAAATTTCGTTCGAATAATTGTCATTCGAAAAACCATCCGGATTCAGATGAAATTGGCGTTGAGGCTAGTTTTGAATCAACAACACCACGACATCGTGTAAGAAGAAGAAAACCCCATTTCTCATACGAAACACGAGATGAACCGATCGAAGATCTCAAAGAAAAATATAAGATCGATTTTTTTTTATTTTACAATTGATCAAGCACTAAATGCTCTGGATGCTAGATTTAAACAACTTAGTCACCATAGTAACTATTTTCAATTCTTATATAATATATACGAATTGAAAAACATGTCTAAAGAGACGCTATTAAAACACCGCAAGGATTTAGAAAGAATTTTAACTGATGGTGATTCTGTTGACATAAATGGGGTAGAATTAGCAGAGGAAATTTCTGCGGTTTTGGACAAAAAAGAAAGCCCGAGCAATGTACTAAAATTAATAACTATGTTAAATTTTGCACCAAACCTTAGTGTTGCCTTAAGAATATTGCTGACTGTACCAATAACGGTTGCAAGTGGGGAAAGGAATTTTTCAAAATTAAAATTAATCAAGAACTTTATACGTTCCACTACCACGCAAAATCGTCTTAATGGTTTAGCCATTTTGGCGATTGAGCATGAAATTGCTGATGAAATAAACTTAAAAGAGGTAATAAAAAAGTTTTCAGAAATAAAAGTGAGAAAGAAATGTTTCCTGTGACTTTAAAGTAGCTGATGTTATTTTTGTTTAGTTTTTATAGGATGTAAGTTTTGTTTGTGCGGTTGTGCAATAACACATTTTTGTAATAATATTAGAAATGCACCTGGTTAACAATTAGTTTGCTTTTCCTTATTTTGGTATTTGTACTACCCTTGGACCCATAGTGATACCTTCAAACGTATTAAAAATTATTGTTTATAGGAATAAGTGTTACATTAATATTACCGTTTTTAATGTTTACTGTTTTGTCCTACTTGAATTTTAATTATGTTATATGTTTCTTTTTGAATATAAGTTTTTAATATAATTTAAAACCATTTGAATTTTATTTTAAACAAAAGATATACATTTTTAAATGTGTATTAGGGGGCGGCAATTTGCCTTTTTGTCCGGGGCGACGTAAACGCTGAAGCAGGCCCTGGGGTTTATTACTAGAATCAGTCGTGATTTTACCGAAGTCAAGAGTTTCAGGACTCTCTACAATGCATTTATCAAGTTTCTGCTGGAGTATGCCAATTGGATATATATACACCTGTAGAACAGTGTACTTCAATAAATAAATAAATAAAACAAAATGGAACGAAATAAACATACAGATAACCGTCTCGAAGAGTTTTTAAAAGCAAGAAAATTGAATTAACCCCTACATACCTTTTATACAATAACACATTTTTAAAACAAATCGAAGGCTGTGCAGTTGGCTCGTCCATCTCAAGCGTTATAGCGCAAATGCTTTTAGAGAAACTAGAAATCACAGTAATAAAAGAATTAGACTTTCAACCTCCCTTCTTTTCTTAAGGGATGTTGATGACTGTATCTCTGCGGTAACAAAAGATACCTAAATGCTATTACATGTCAAACTGTTTCAATCACTTTACAACAAAAAACCTGACCAGGTAAATATTTATTTTTTTTATGCCAGTGGCACACATACTAAAGGGAGATTGACGAGCGGTGTGTGTATATTCATAGCATCCATTATCCCAGAAAAAATATGTAATAATTGCCCTAGCAGACAGAGCTAAGAAATTTAGCGGCCCTCCTTATAGAGACAAAGCAATCAAAGAGATTATCTGAAAACTTAAAAAAAAAGTCAAGCCACACAAACAATTGACCAAAAAGGGCACAATCTAATATAAAAACTATTTCCCCCTTAAAAAAAAACCCAAAATTTTAGGATGCTCATGCGGGATTTACGAAATTGCCTGTAATAACTGTCCTAGCGTATCGGACATGCTGACAAAATATGATGGGGAGATGTCACGTCTTGTTGCCAAATTATATTATGCTAAATTTGAAGTGGTAGTTCATCAGTAAAGTGTTCAATTTGATTTTCCAAAAGCTCCAGATATCTTAATCCATTTAAGGTTCCACGGATAAAACCAGACCTTGTGCCCCAAAATGATCCACCCACCTATTGTGGAACGTCCTTGAAAAACAATGGACTCAATAAAGGTTCGTAGAGGATAGGTTGCCCGATAACTTGGGTGCCACAGACCGAAGGGGAAAGCCGTGACGTCAGTTGTTGAAATCGTTTACCGTTTGATTTGTGTTTATTTTCCTTCGTATCTGGATTTTTTGGTTAATGTTCTGTTCTTGGGGAGTGTTTTTACGAGTTTTCAATAAAAAATTTGTGTAAGCATGTAGTAGTGTAGTGAACTAAGTTTTGAAAAATAGTCATTTCGGTTTAGAAAACACCTTTTGGGCGGATAGAGCACTTTTACAGACTAGATCAGTAATGATGAGACTTTGTTTAGTGCCATTACCCGATAAACTCTTGAATTAATCCAAGGAGTAGAGGTGATGATGATTTGGATAGTAGAAAACATAAAAAAAAAATTTAAATTATCAACGTAGTTTAAAGAATATATAGGGTGGTCCGATTTATAATCGAGCACTTAAAATTAAGGCAAAAGTTCGTATAAAATTATGTTCGCTCATGCATATTTTTCCGGTTAAGGGTTAGTCTTTTTGAAAAACCTCTTTTTTATAATTTTTTTAAATATACTCTGACGGTATTAACATCGATCATCGATGGTATTAATGAAAATTGATGGTGTTATTTGTAGGAATAAGGGGCTTATTTAGCCCCGACTATATATTTCGAGGGGCACCGACCCAAACTAACCAATATTATTTTTAAAAAAAATAAGCCACTGATTTTTTTTAAATATTTTCTTCGGATTAAGCAACTAAAAACAAAAAATTTTTGTCGCCTAATTTTTTTTTGTATCTTGCTTCGTTTTCGAGAACAAAATAAGATTGCATGGCCTTGGATAACATAGAAAAATTAAAACTACTGTCCAAGCATATTTGACAATAACTCGACAAGTGTGCCTTTATTCCGTCCCTGTGTTTTGCATTCTGCAACACACACAAAATTCAGCACCGATAGCAGCAGCTAGAGTGATGCGAGGAAGAAGGGAACCGCTGATACGAACTCTAAAAAGAAGGAATAAGGCAATTCTCTCCAGCAAGCCGTTCCGCAAAAACGCGTATCAAATAGCATAAAATAATTTTATAATTAACGGCAATAAATTAGCATTTAGTAACGTTAATCATCGAGTCTTTTTTAATCAACAATTCAACATAAATTTTGGTCCTTCGAGCAGGATTTAATCAGCAGCAATTAGTTAAAACAATCAAGATTTCGTATGCAATTCAAGTCGGCGTTATCATTATCAGTCAACAACTCGCGAGTTCGGCGAGTTCGTGTGTGACTAAGACAACAAGTTACAGTGTCGGTTGTTAGTAACAAAGACAGAAAATATTAAACAAAACATTCGTAATAAGCAAGCAAGTGTATGACTTATGGATGGTTAATGGAATGAAAATTTTCTTCAGAGAATCTTGGAGATATGGTGAAACAGCAACATACATAACAGCAGAATACATCAGATAAGTCCTTTTAACCTATTCCAAAGTCAATTAGATTTAGTGTGCATGTTTTATTTTGCGTAAAGATTTTAATTTTATTTATTCGATTCGAACAGTTTTAATCGGTTAAACAATACTATCGATAAATATGGCTGAAATACAGCAACTTAAAGCAACAAAAAGTAACATTAAAGGTCAATTAACAAGATTTAGAACATTTCTGTCGAGTTTGACGGACAATGATCCATATTTAACGGAATTACCACGTAGGTTTGCTACAAATGAGAACTTGTTAGACAATTTTATTTCCGTTGAAATTCAAATTCAGGCATTAGACGTACGCAAAGATTTAAGTGACGAACAAAAAGCCACGGAATATCTAAATGAGTCAGCTTTGTTTGAAAATAATTATCATGATACAATAGCACAGGCATCTATTCTGTTAAGAAATTGCGCAATCAGTAGCGATAAGGATTCGCAGAATCGAAGCCACTGTCAAAACTCTCCACAATCAGACGGTGTTAAACTTCGTTTAATAAATTTGCCAACATTTAACGGCTGTGCTGATA
The DNA here is from genome assembly GCA_016904865.1 of Pissodes strobi. Lineage (NCBI taxonomy): Eukaryota > Metazoa > Arthropoda > Insecta > Coleoptera > Curculionidae > Pissodes > Pissodes strobi. The sequence goes on from MU182348.1 coordinate 212,881, forward strand.
AATGTCTTCAGTTTTGTGAAACATTTGAATCACTGATAGACCACAACAAGCAATTAAGCAAAGTACAAAAGTTTCATTAGGTAAAATCATGTTTGTCCGGTGATGCAGAAGCAGTGGTAGGCTCTCTTGAGGTAACGTCCGTAAATTATAATATAGCATGGACGCTACTAACAGAACCTTTACAAAATTATCATTTGATTATTCACAATCATGTACGAGCATTTTTTGAGGTACCTATCATATTAAAAGAAAATTCAGCTTTATTAAGAAAATGTTTTGATGAGATCAAGAAAAACATTCGAATTTTAAAAAGTTTTATGCAACCAGTTGATAGGTGAGACACGATCTTAATATACTTGTTGACCACAAAACTGGATCAAGTCAGTCGAAGAGAGTGGGAGTCAGCAAATATGGGTAAGCAAGTGTTGCCAACTATAGACAGTTTTCTTGCATTTTTAACCACTCGATGTCAACTATTAGAAACATTGTCAAACACAAAAGACAATCGTGCAGACCCTAAACCAATAAACACAAACAAACCATTTGGTTCTCGATCATTATATTCGAGGCCTAAGCCTATAAATGTTAACAAAATGAAGTGTTTATGCTGTAACGAGCCTCATTTAATTTTTTACTGTTCAAAATTTTTATCAGTGCCAATCAGATCAAGAATTTCTGAAATCAAAACGCTAAAATTATGCTTTAATTGTTTTAGATCAAATCATGCATATAATGAGTGTTATTCTCCTTGATGTAAATATTGCGGCGATAAACATAACTCATTGCTTCATGAAAATAACAAAGCTCAAATTTCAAATGTGCAAACAAATATGCTGCAAAACAATAACCAATTTCCTGAATACCAATCAAATAAATTAATGAATCATAACCAATTGTTGCATCAAATACCAAATCATTATAATCAATCATACCCAACAAGACATCATGATCAAGGTTTGATACAACAAGTGTTCAATCAATCAGAACGCTCTTGTAACGATCCACCAAATAGACAAAATGGAAAACCAAGCTTTTATTCAATGAGTCAATCAAACAACCAATCAATCATAATCAACAAAATCATCATCATTTATTCAATCAATCTGACCAAGAACCAATCATTCCTAGTCATCAATTTTTCAATCATACAATCAATCAAGTAAATAGACAAACCAGTAATCAAGTTGAATCTAACAACACTAATCCATCAAACAATCAAACATATAGTCAAGTATTCTTTAATCAATCAAATCACATCACACGTACTAACGAGCATTTTTCAACAGAGTTTGGTACCACATCAGTTTCGTCAGAAATCAAGCAATCAGAAATCTTATTATCAACAGCATTAGTTGATATCAGTGATAGATTCGGAAGATTTCACAAAGCACGAGTATTACTCGATTCGGTGTCACAGTCAAATTTCATTACACGCGAACTTCGCAACAAATTAAAATTAGATACTGAAAAAATCGATGTTCCTATAAGTGGTATCAGCACAAACGTTTCAAAAATAAGTTCAATGACCAAATGTAGAATAAAATCGCGATTCAACTCTTATCATTTAGATACAACTTACTTAATATTGGATAAAATTACCGAAAACTTGCCAGTTGTAAAAGTTAACTTAAATGATATAGTTATCCCCCCCCCCCCAATGTTAATTTAGCTGATGAAAATTTTAATATTCCTGGAATAATTGATTTACTATTGGGAGCGGCTGTGTTTTATGATTTAATGTGCATAGGACAGATCAAGGCAAGTAATAATCAGCCAATCATACAAAAAACTAAATTTGGTTGGGTTATATCAGGAAGAACACCGATAAGTATTAAACCACCAAACATTTGCACGTTCGTACGAATGGATAAGATTGAAGAACAACTTGCAAGATTTTGGGAAATGGAAAGTTTTGAAAATATTAAAATGATAAGTAACGAAGAAAAAGAACGCGAAAGAGAATTCCAAGACAAGGTAAGACAGGATCAAAATGGAAGATTTGTTGTTCCTTTACTTACCAAAGAAAATATAAATGAAGTTGGTGAATCATATGATCTCGCTTTAAAGAGATTTAACATGTTAGAAAGAAAACTAGATAAAAATGTGCCCTTCAAAACTTTATACGTAAACTTCATGAACGAATACGAGGACTTAGGACATAAAGTAAAGTAAAGTAAAGTAAAGTATATTTCGCTTTTGAACGTTACATACATTTAAATACAAATGAAATGAAACATTGTAAGCACGTCAATGGTTTTGAAACTAAACAACATATAGTAATAGTTTTAAATGCATACAAACATAAATATGAAGTACAAACAACATAACAAAGAACAGATATATCTACAAAAAAACAATGTATAAACACATTCCATTCCAAAAAGGTAGTGCCCATATATATTTTATTTAAAAAATTCTTCAACGGAATAAAAACATTTTTCGACAAGAAAGGATCTCAGTTTCCCTTTAAATGTTGCCAAGTTGTCCGATTCGTCGAAGCATTTATGGTAGGTCAGGGCTCTGTTATAAACTTTAAGTCCCATATACCGAGGGCTTTGTTGACCGATGCCCAGTCTTGAGTAGGGAATGTGAAGAAGGTTCTTACTTCGTGTGTCGTGTTCGTGGAGGTCAGATCGTCTGGTCCAAATGTCTATATTATTTCTTGCGTATAACAAAAGTGAGTATAGATATAGTGATGGGAAAGTTAATATATGCAGTTCTTTGAACAAGCCAACGCAAGAGTCACGGTTCCCCACCCGGCTCATATATCTTATAGCTCTTTTTTGAGCCACAAAGACACGGTCCGAGCACGACGCTGCGCCCCAGTGAATAATGCCGTAGGCCATAACCGATTGAAATAACCCAAAATAGACGAGTCTCAACACATCAGCAGACACCGTATCTCTAATGTTCCGAATCAAAAAGGAACATGAGCTAAGCCTAGGTAGAATCATGTCGACATGCTCCGACCTAACCAACTTTCTGTCCAAGCAGACGCCAAGAAATTTCGTTGATGATACGTTCTCTATTGACTTGCCTTCCACCCTCATTAAAAGACTAGAATTCACAGACGAGTTTTTAGATGTAACTTCCATTGAAACAGATTTATTTTTGTTTAGTTTTACACCATTTTTTTTGCACCAGTCACTTACATGTTGGATACTCATGATCGCATTTCCTGGGATATCGGCCCTTTGTTTACCTGTTATCAAAACATTAGTATCGTCGGCATACAAAATAAAGTGGGAGTTTGGGATGTTGTCATTAGGCAAGTCATTTATAAAACAATTAAATAGCGTTGGAGACAGGCACGAACCCTGTGGAATACCCCTCTTTATATTTTGAATAGACGATTTGACTCCATCGATAATGACCTGTTGTGTTCTGTCTGATAAATACGATTTAATCCAGTCATTTGCTGGTCCTCTAATACCCATATTTTGTAGTTTCTTAGCAAGCAAGCCATGATCGATGGTGTCGAAGGCGCGGCTCATATCAAAAAACAGACCCAAAATAGCATCTTTATTATTTAAAGTTTCATAGATGTGATGAAGTGCACTATCCAAAGCGGTGTCAGTAGAATATTCGGCTCGAAAACCGTTTTGATGTCTTGAGATAATTGAGTACTTCTCGAGAAAACTTGACAACCTGAAATTAAAGCTTCTTTCAAAAATTTTACCAAATTGACATTGTAAAGCAAGCGGCCTATAGTTTTCCACATCCTGCGGGCTTCCTTTGTTTTTAAAAATTGGAACGATTTTAGAAATTTTAAGAGCACTAGGGTATTTACCCTGCGAGAAACTTAAATTTATCACATGTGACAGAATGGGTGAGATCGAGGTTTTGATTGAAATACAGGCAGTTCCGGGCATTTCATCTGCACCGGCAGATTTTTTCTGACATACCTTACTAATTATGCTTTCAATTTCCTGAGGTGTTGTTGGGCTTAGAAAAAAAGTGTTTGGAAGAATAGGAGTAACTGGAGTAGTGTCTTGCGGAGTATCGCATTCATTTGCGAAGTTTGCGAAGTAGGAATTAAAAACTTCAGAAATTTCTGTTGCGTTTGACACAACCTTATTGTTGAGTGTTATTTTCTTTATTGTGGATGAGCAAGACTTATTCGTATTGTTCTCTCTGACAATTTTCCAGCTTTCCCTACTAATATTTTTCGCGTTTTTTATTCTATTATTATTATGTGTTTTCTTTGAAGCTTTTAATTGTGTATTATAAAAAGATTTTAATTCTTTGTACCTACTATCATAAAAAGGATTTTTTATTCTTTTATTTATTTGGTGCATTTCTTGTAACATACGAGATAACGCCCTTAGTTCCGGCGTAAACCATTTTTTATCACTTGCTACCCTGTGATTTTTTCTAGTTTTATTTAAAGGAAAAATTGTATTAAATATAAATTGCATTTCCGTATAGAAAATGTCGAAACACAAGTCGGCATCGTCGCTTTCCGCTCCCTCGTATAGAACTTCCCAGTCGACAAGTGACACGGCATTTTTGAATTCTTCGATTTTGGAGGATCGAAAATTTCTACAAAAACGGTCAATAGATGAATTTATACATTTGTTTATGTTAAAGTATAGTAATTGATAAGTGTGGTCTGAAAGATGCGTATCAATGACTTCGGTTTTTAGATCAGTAAAATCAGTAAAAATATTGTCAATGCAAGTTTCAGAGTTATTTGTAATCCTTGTAGGATCAAATATTGTGGGTTTGATATCATATTCTAGAAATAAATTCAACAAAGTATGTTTTCGTCTACTATTTTCCAAAAGATTAATATTTATATCGCCACAGATAATATGTTTGTTTTTTTTGTCATATAGATTTTCCAGCATTGCACCTAACCTATCCATAAACACCTCGAAATTTCCATCAGGAGACCTATATACTGAGCACAATGTTATTGAGCCGTTATCAGGAATGTGACATTTTGCCACACACATCTCGAAATCCCTTTCTGCCGAGTTATTAAAAGGTAATAAACTGAAATTTAAATCTGATTTACCCATAATACAGACACCACCTCTCCGGTAATCAGTTCTGGCGAAAAGGTTTAGAGTCCTATATTTTCCAATACTAAAATATTGTAGGTCACTAGTTTGATGATGCTCTGATATGCACAGAACTTTGACATTATGGTTGTCGAGTAGTATTTCGAGTTCATCCTTCTTATTGATAAGACCGCCCTGTATGTTTAAGTTCATTACTACAAACTCGTCAAGTTCGTCACCGTTCGGTTTAAAAAATCTTCTGTAGTAGCCTTTTCGTTATTCCTGCCACCATTCTTTTCTTGTCTCTTTGGAAAGAAATATCTACTGACCTGGGCTCCTGCTGGCCAAACGTGTCCATCCATGATGGTGTTCTTATGTTGAAAGGGAACAGCTATCCTAAAAGAGCTCCATCTATCGCTGTGGTTAAGGTTCAGTTTCTCGCAGGTTACGTCACAAATTCCGTTCAACATTTGTTGCACCTGCGATGCAGACGTATTCCTGTCCAGTCGTGTGACATATATCCAAGCACTCCTTCCTATGGCCTTAATTGAGGAAGTAGTATTTGTTCCCTCAACAAAACTTCGCCTTATTCTTGGTTGGCGTTTTGACCGGACTAATTGAAATCCATCTTCATCCGTATTGTCGTTCGACGGCAGGGATTTTTTTTGGTGTTGATATTCTTGTTGCTGTTTTGGGGACATTGAACCCAATATTGATATATTTGATCCTTTATTGTTAAGAATTAAGTTTGTGTGCATTGGTGTCGTAGGGCTTAAAAGGTTTCTATTATTCGATGTCTTTGTTTTTTCCTTTAATACTTGCGCAGTATCGCGAGATGTCGCTGCAATATTCCTTTCAGATATTTTACATTCATGTGATAATGAGGATTTCGAGGTCAATTGATGTAAATTTTCATGCAATTGTTCTAATTTCACATTCTGGCTATCAATTATTTCATACTGTTTACTTACTGAAGATTGTAGTTGATCAATCGTATATTGAAGTTTCAATAGCAAAGCTGTCATCTCTCTCTCTGTTGAGCACTCATTACACGAATCACAAAACCACTTAATTGATGGAGTTTCCAATAGTATTTTCACCTTATCGCGTGATAGATTAATGCAATGCTTGTGGGAGAACATCTTGCATATTCCACCACAATTAACTTTTGATTCGTTTGATGAAATCTCGTTAGAACAAGCACTGCACTTTAGCAAATTACCCACAGTCGGCGCCATATTTTACACCATTCATGTCTAAGATACCTACGGACGAGTTAACTACCAGCAATAGGCCAACATTCTATTTGCCACATCATGGAGTACTAAAAGATACTAGTAGTAGCACGAAATTAAGAACTGTTTTCGACGGTTCAATGAAAGCTTCTAGCGGCGTATCACTAAATGACAAATTAAAAGTTGGTTCGACAATACAAGAAAATTTATTTAGTATACTAATTAGATTCAGAAAACACAATATTGTTTTAACCAGTGTCGTGGAAAAATGTACAGACAAGTGTATGTTCAAGAAGAATATAGAGATCTACAAAGAATATTATGGCATTCGAACAAATCAGAACCGATTCAACACTACAGGCTCAATACTGTAACATACGGTACGTCTAGCGCACCTTTTCTTGCGATAAGAAGTCTTCATGAGGCAGCCAATTTACATAATGACGAATATCCGACAGCCTGTACAATTATCAAACGTGACTTTTATGTCGACGATCTATTGTCAGGAACTAACACGACTGATGAGGCAAGACAACTAAAGAATGACACAAAAAATGTTTTATCACAATATGGATTTATTCTGCGTAAATGATCATCAAACTCTTCGCAGTTGTTAGCTGAAGAAAAAAGAAATTCAAATCAAAACATTCAACATCTTTTATCCAGCGATGGAGTAAACAAGACACTTGGAATTTTTTGGAATCCAAATGAAGAGACTTTCCAATATACCATTACCTTAACGGGTTCAGAACGTGTGACCAAACGAACAATTTTATCAACAGCGTGTCAAATATTCGACCCATTGGGCTTGGTTGGACCATGTGTCGTCATGGCAAAAAAAATATTGCAATGGCTTTGGAAATTAGAATTAGATTGGGATGAATCATTACCCCATGATCTTCACCCATGCTGGAACAATTTCAAATATGACATACCAAACTTGAACCTGTTGAGATTACCACGACAGGTTACTACCAAGACAATAAAGCACGTACAAATTCATGGCTTTAGTGACGCATCTGAAACATCATATGGAGCATGCGTCTATGTAAGATGTAGAGATCATTCCGGCAATCACGATGTACAATTAATATGTGCAAAATCAAAGGTAGCACCTCTAAAAACTATCGTTTTGCCCAGATTAGGGTTATGCGCAGCCTTATTACTATCTAATTTGGTTGAAAAGGTTATTCAGTCATTAGACATGAAGGTCAACGAACGTTTCTTTTGGTGTGACTCAACCATTACTTTGGCTTGGATAGCTGAAGCTGCTGTTGCAAATAGAGTGTCACATATTCAAACCATAACAAAAATCAACCAGTGGCAATATGTTAACACCAAAGAAAATCCCGCGGATATTATTTCTCGTGGAATGACACCTTATCAACGTATGAATTCGACGCTATGGTGGAATGGACCATCGTGGCTGACCAAGGACACGAAAAATTGGCCGAAAGAAAAATTCAACGTCCAAAATTTACTCCCTGACAGAAAACCTGATGTGGATATATCATTGCTAAATGCTAACAAAAATAATAATTTTGATATATTTTCTTTGTATTCCTCTTTGTATAAATTACAGCGAATTGTAGCTTTTACGATTTAAATACAATTGTTTAAACAAAACTAATAAGCGCATTGGGCATTTAAATCTCCCTGAATTAACGAATGGTTTAAATTTTCTGATAAGAATATCTGAAAAGGAATCGTTTCCAGATGATATCAACACATCATCAAGTAAAAGCATCTCAAAGAAAACCAATAAACTTAAATCATTAACGCCATTTCTCGATAATTCTGGCATATTACGTGTGGGGGGTCGAATAAAGCATTCTAACTTTGACTACTCTCAGAAACACCCTATAATTCTTTTAAACAAACATAACCCAACAGAGCTTATAATTAGACAAGAACATTATAGATTACTGCATGCAGGGCCTCAAGCTTTTCTGGCGTATATTCGCACCAAGTATTGGCCCATTCCTGGCATGATCACAGTAAAAAGGATTCTTAACAAATGTATACTCTGTTTCCGTGTAAAACCGACATCAATTAACCAACCCATGGGGGAATTACCAAAAGAGCGTATCACTCCCTCTCGACCGTTTTTACACATCTGCCTGGATTATGCAGGTCCATTTACGATTAAAGTTAACAACATGAAAAATGCCAAACGAATAAAGGTGTACTTATGCTTGTTTGTTTGTTTTAGTACAAAAGCAACCCATGTCGAAATAGTCAGTGATCTTAGCACAAACGCGTTTTTAAACTGTTTAAAGCGATTTATTTCTCGCCGAGGACGGCCTATATTAATATGTTCAGACAACGCTACTAACTTTGTAGGTGCTGATAGTGAGCTTCAACGGTTTATTGCATTTGTTTTTAACCAAGACGTGCAGTTGGATATAATTAGATATCTCTGTTCAGAGTCAATTACCTGGAGCTTTATTCCAGCCCGGTCACCCCATTTTGGTGGCATTTGGGAGTCTGCGAAGTTTCATTTGCGGCGTGTTATGGGTAATTCAACTTTAACTTTGGAGAATTTTAGCACATTAATAACGCAAATTGAAGCATGCCTATATTCACGTCTAATAACACCCTTATCATCAGATCCGTCAGACCTTCAGGCTCTTACTCCCGGCCATTTTCTAATTGGCTGTTCCTTGTTATCTATCCCAGAATCTGATATTATCGATGTACCAATCAATCAGCTAGATCAGTTTTAGCAACTAAGTCAAATGATTCAGAAGTTTTGGTCACGTTGGAGTTTAGAATACATTAGTCAATTACAACAGCGCTCAAAATGGAACCAAAATAACCAAATTATACTCCAACCCAATCAACTAGTACTCCTAAAGGACGAAAATCAGCCTCCTCTACGCTGGAAAATGGGAAGAATAGTAGAAGTGTTTCCTGGAAAAGACAATATCACTAGAGTTGTTTCCATTAAAACAATGAATGGTGTAGTGAAACGTGCGGTTTCAAAGATCTGTATCTTACCCGTTAGTCACTAATCATCTACATTTTTACTGAAACCAGGAGGTTTCAAGGCGGGCGGCATGTCCAAGCATATTTGACAATAACTCGACAAGTGTGCCTTTACTCCGTCCCTGTGTTTTGCATTCTGCAACGCACACAAAATCCAGCACCGATAAGTTGTAGGAGGTATTGTAGCAGCAGCTAGAGTGAAGCGAGGAAGAAGGGAACCGCTGATACGAACTCTAAAAAGAAGCAAGAAGGCAATTCTCTCCAGCAAGCCGTTCCGCAAAAACGCGTATCAAATAGCATAAAATAATTAACGGCAATAAATTAGCATTTAGTAAAGTTAATCATCGAGTCTTTTTTAATCAACAATTCAACAACTACCAAAAGGCACAAAACAAATTTTAATGCGAAAAAAATATAAAAATACAAAAAAGTCAGTGGCACAGATTTTCTTTAAATATTGGCTAAGGTGTCCCGGGAGATGCCACTGGACTTAATAATTTTCATCTATCTATTTGGGTCTAACTGAGGCCCTTATGACTACAAAGAACACCACCAATTTTTATTAAAATCGTCTAAAGAATATTTGGGATATTTATATAGAAAAGTTAAAAAGAAAAACTTTTATCACCCTGTATCGTAAAAACTATGCATTTTCAGACACAAGTTTATATAGACTTTTTACTTTTTGCCTTATTTTTAACTGGTATTATATGGTTTTAAAGTCTCCCGATTATAAATCGGACCTCTCTGTATTTATATTTATGTACGTGGAGCTTATTTGTGCTAAGTTTTGAAACTGTTTTGTTCACTTTAGTTTAATTATTGCTCAAACATTTGTCTTTTACCTATCTTAATTTTAGTAACAATAAAACGGACAGTGATTTTATTTAATATTATTTTATAGATACTTATACCTAGCAATTCAAATAACTGCATCTCATCACTTTCTCTCAAAGGAACTTTAGGCCAAAGTTTCTTTCAATGGAACACCCGGTATATTATTAAGTATTTAAAAAGATCTATTCTTCCTGATCTTAAATAGACCAGAATTTATATCTCTATCTTGAAAAATGGCCGAGGAAATCGACAAAAACCGTGCCATTCCTATGTTCAACAGATGACGTCACGCATCGATCCGAGACATTATCTGGCAACCTATGCTCTACCAATCTTGAGATTCAAGGCAACCGAGCTTATGGAATTTCATCGGACCAAATAATATAAATATGGCCTCATCAGTCTACAAAATTGTATTGAAATAATTTCGATCTGAATCTTCTCTTATAACGTGAAAAAATTGTGAGTAAATTAGACCTCAAACATTTGATAGATAGATAGAGCTCTCCAGGTAGGAGCAGATATCTAAACAGGTAAGAAAACAATTAAGTATATAAAAAAAACTATAGTATTTCCTAATTCTTTTTGATACATGATATAATATACAAGATATATGCAGAATTTAATAGAAAATTCAAAATTATTAAAAAAATGTGGTGTATTAATTACACTTAAAAATTAATGCTGCGATATATCATTCTTTTTCGAAACACCATTTATACATTGATACAAAAGCATGTGTAAAAGCAGATGAAATCAAACAACTTTTGTTCGGAAAAAATTTTCCCCTGTATAGTTAATCTGATAACTCGTACATGATCATTTGCCTCAAATATGTTTGTCTAATTTCTCTAATACAGAAGATAACATACTGTTGATTGATTATTCCTGATATATCCCGTTGAAATACGGAAAGAGCGCCGTTTAAAGACATTCTGCAATGTTTGTTGTTACTACGAAATCAAAGCTGCATAGTATGCATAAGTCCCTTTGGAATCCTAATCTAAAATTTGAATGTTTAAATAAATATTAGAAAATGCTTCTTCGTTGTTACGTTTTCTCATTCAAAAACCCCAAGCGGCAATAAATAAAGCCTAAAGTGTAGCCCATATCCACGCTCCAGGCTCTTGTACTGTATTTTAAGGGCACTACAGAGGTATCGAGTGAAAACTTTGATCTTAGGGGTGCGTAATATGGGTTTGGCTCTATAGACATGTAGGGAGGGTTTATGATGATAAATAGTGCAGGTGTTTCATAGCATGGCTTTCTTAAGAGAATAAATAGGACCAATATTAATGAATGTGTAGTGTTATGGAGGAGATATTATATATATACACATAAACACGAGAACAATATAAAGCAACAGAATAGGCTCAGAATGAATGGTCGGAGGGTACCATTTTTTGTACCAACTGTAATTAATACGAGGAAGTTATTGCAAGAAACAACATCTCTAGTAAATAAGAAAAGATACAAAACAAAGAAACGAAGAAATGGATCTTATTATATTGCTTTATTTTCAAGAAAATCTATCAGATATTGGTATGGACCACGAAACAAGAGTCTATGGAACAAATTCAAGAAACCTTTGAATCAATACGGATACCAAAATTTTAAAATTAAGAGAATTCAACCACTAAACGATGAAGAAGAAAATAGACATAAATTTGTTCAAGTTAGGTATAAGAGAAATTTTAAATCATAATCTAAATTATTTCAATACAATTTTGTAGACCGATATTTACATCTACCGATATTTAATAGAAAAAAACTGTCGTATTGTTCGGTCCAATGAAATTCCATAAGCTGTTGAGTCCATTGCTTTTCAATGACATTCCTCAAAAATCCTTAGAAATTGGTAAAAGGGCAAGAAGTACATGGATTTGCAACTAGATCCCCCCCCCCCCCCCCCTAGGCCGTTCCCAGGCATAATACTGCATGATACAGCGTTCCTTTTCCTTCTCCTATAATAGCGTAAGAGCATTCAACAGTGTTCCTCTACACATAAATTCTGAGGAACGTCTAGGTACAGACCCCGTGGTATCGAATTTCTCCTTCCGATTCCACACGATGTGACACGACGTTGGCCGAATGTATCAGAATTATGCATGTCTTTTCGGTCCAGTGAATTGCTTTCAACTGGTCTGGTAGTGCAGTGGTCAGACACTCTGCTTGTCATACGGCGGTCCGGGTTCGATTCCCGTTGTGCATGTTTTTTTAAGGTTATTTTTGTTTCTCTTTTTGAATTTGGGTGTTTGTGTTACCTTTGTTTTGTTGCGGTCATGAGCGAGCGAAGCGAGCGGAGGGCCATGCGTGAAGTTAACAGTACTCATCTAAATTCTCGTCTTCCCTATACCATACATCGCGAACACGCACGCGCGATGCTTTAAATCGTGACTACGAGTTTGTAGTACCTAGACAATTGTTAAAATCTGCGCCATTCTTACAGTCATTTAAATGTAAACTTCGAGATCAGGTGTTGTTAGAAAGGAGCTTATGTCATATGCCATGACATAAGTAGTAGCAGTAGATGTCTAAATAGGTAAGCAATTATATTGTACAAATCAAAGTATTTCGTAATTCTGAAACCTTCAATATTTCGAAAGCCTTTGATACCGAGTTTCATACATGATATATTGTGCAAAAAATATGCAGCATTTAATAAAAAATTCGAAATAATTGAAGAATGTTGCATATTACTTTTAAAAAAACAAAATTGTGCTTTGCTTTTTTGAATCACCATATAAACATTAAAACAAAAGCATGTGTAAGAGAAAATTAAGTCAAAGAGCCTTTGTTCGGAATATTTTCTTCTAATTTCAAAAATAATACAGATATTTAAAAAGTTAAAAAAAGCATTTGATTGTGTCTCACGAAATATTCTCGTTGACAAACTTAAATACTATAATTTTAATCAACAAAGTATTAGTCATTTTCATCAATTTTTAACGACTTGATGGCAATTTTTACAGCATGATGTATGTTGCGGTATTCGCAATACTGTGCTACTTTGGTAACGATGGTATAAACAACCAATTAAATAAAAAATAAATAACTCAAAAGGTAAATAAATATACTAACGAACCTATTGAAATATAGCTGAGGAGCTTCACGGGAGATTCATTGCTCTGTTTAAAGCAGACTGACATGTCATATTTTTCAAAATATTGATAATTTTCATTTTTAGCCATCGTAAAAAATACAATATTACACAGAAAATATAAATTTTGCATCTAACAGGTCTAGCCAATAGGAAATGATCATTCAGTGCTTATAAGACAGTGCTTATACTATACTAACCAAGAGTGTCGTATAGTGACACATTTTGTGAAATAATGAATTTTAGGTTTATTATTTAAACTAGGTATCATGTATTATATATTCTTGTAAAGCTTATAAAATTTACAATCTAGCGAATGAAAAATATACAGGGTGTTCTGTAAAAAAATAAAGTTTCATTTATAGCCTAAAATTGATAGCTCACAGCAAAAATCTGACTAACCCACTGGATTCTACGTAAAAAACTGTATATAGCCAAGTTTTTAGTTTTGCAATATGTTAAAGGATAACGGTGATACGAGGGTTGGGGGGGGGGGGGTCCAAAATGCATTATTTTCAATTTCGCCCTGTATCTGAGAAACGAAGCCGGCTATGAAAATGCTGTATATGCCATCGTCCTTTTCACAAAAAAGTAGCAAAGCATTGCTTAAACCGCAACTCTCTATCTTTACTCGTACGTGAGATACCCCGTAATTTCATCGAAAATGGGACACCCTGTACACCATTCTAGTAATAGGTTAAACCCTCTAGGTATCTCGCAAGGATACCTAGAGGTATCCTTGAGCTATATCCTAAATGATATTCAGTGATTCAAACTTTGCATACCTCTTATTAATTGCGGACGACACTTCAGCTACTTCCATGATTTAAATCAACTTAGCATCCATTTACATCAATCATCAATTAGTGATGTCAAATATTTAAATAAATAAATATATATATATATATCACACTACAGAACTC
>MU182348.1:236969-249254 GCA_016904865.1 Pissodes strobi
CAATTTGTTCCTAAATTAGTGATTTTTAGAAATGCAGTCACAAATTGAGTGATAAATACAAATTGTAGTTTAATAAATCTTGAGTTGTTGACGCTTATTTTGTTGTCTGTTTGTATTGTATCTATGTTGCTATGACAACACTTTTACCTCCGCCGGCGGAAAAGTGAAAAGTAAAGCTCCGGCGGAGGAAAAACGAAACTTCACAGCCGCCTACACAGTCGAGTAATGACGGATTTACTGACGTTTGAAGAAAAAAATAATTTTTGTAACCCAGTGCGACTACATAGTAGGGTAAAGTCGGCTATATTGTACCGGCTGCTGAATTGTACCACCTCAATATTTATTAAACTGTAAGCTTCAAACGCTGTCTATTTAGCTTGCTTGATGTCTCTTGGCGCCAAAACACTAACAGATCAACACTCGTGAACGCCGGGATACGGGTAAAGACCAAATTCAGGTATTTCCAAATAACGTGTTTGCGCAGTAAGTTTTATGCTGCTTGAGCTAAGCCTTTGTGTCCGAAAAATCGCTATTTAGTAGTTCGGGTAGCATTTTTCTTAATTATAGGTGATTTTGCTACATATTAGGTGAGTTAAATTTGATCCACCCTCACTTTCCTATAAAGAAATAAGACAATTTGTGTCAATGATACCGGTTCGGTAATTTGTACCACTACTTTTTTGTTCTTTTAAAAATGGTTTTAAAATCTGTTTAGTTCTAGAAATGTAAGATACGAATCGTTATATTTTCTGTTTAGTAAAAGTTTCAATAAACATGTTTTATTCACTAAATTTCACTATATCTTGTTTCATCCATTTGTTCTTTTGACACCCAAAATCTAGTGTATTTAGTATGGTACAATATACCAAACCACGTGGTACAATTTAACGAACCAGTTGGGTAAATTGTACCGTTTGCAAGGTTTTATCTAAAAGCTTATTATTCTAAACTACTAATATTTGCATAAAATTGTCATTGTGCATTTTGATAGAAACATATGAAAGAATCTTAATTCAAATTTTCATTAAATTTGATGAAGTAATTAGCTAGTTATTGGCCAAAAATGTTAAGTGGTACAATTTACCCGACTTTACCCTACATAGCCAATTAGGCTCTAAAAACCAGTAATACTTAAAATTAATATTGTATGATCTGCCATTTTTTATTTCTTTTTTTAAACCTATGTTTAAAATAATTGCAGGACGCCCTTACAATAAAATGTCCCTCTTATCTTGATCTGTCCAAGGTATGAGTTTCCAACAACTTGCACACTAAGTCATTAATCGGATTCTTTTCAATAGTTTTTAAGAATAATGCGCTTTTAATATGCTCTGCAAAATCCTCATGCTTGTAATACAGTAATAATAATAAAGTAAAGTAAACCGACCCGAATGACGAAGATGAAGATGTATTAGCCAACTTTTCACCCAACGCTAAAAACGAGGCTAAAAACGTGTGGCGAGCACGTATGCGTCTGCTGGTTGCATGACGTCACTGTTACCATGGCAATGCGCGATCCAGTACATAATATGAATACTCGGCCTCATCATCGGTTGGCGAGGAGAGGTTAAAATATGATAAAATCAAAAGCGATCTTATCGTGCGGGGTCAAAGGTCACAATATATTAAATTTAAATTAATATAGAGATAGACATTTTAAGGTTTAGCTGGTCATTATTTTGATGAAGATGCTCCTCACCTACTTCACCCGACGAGCCGCCACTGCATATAATAAATTAATAGAGATCAAAAAGTCTGCACATGAAACAAATTTTAAAAAATCTATACTCAGTCGACTATCGATGATCTGCAGATAAAAAATGAATAGTTAAAAAAAATTGTTTGTTTGTTTGTATGTTCGGGCATAACTGGAAACCGATGAAAGGACTTTGATGCGATTTTCACTATTTGAAAGCTTAATGTAGTGGTCTCGACATAGGTTGTAATAAGGTAACTCCTAAGGGGTTAAATAGGGGTAAAAATTAATAAGCAATAGAGGCCTGAAAGAGTTTTATAAAATCATTGTAATTGGGGGTGGATAAATACTACTTCTTCACGTCACAAGTTTTCAAACAAGTGTGTATGTGTCGGGTGGCCAACCAAGAATGTCACTCGGCTATATCTCGACAAGTAATTGTCATAAAAATATGAATAAAGCGCAAGTTTCCAAAATGGCCGCCAGGTGGCGTAATAGCCATCTTAAATTTTAAAACCCTCATTTTGCAAAATTTTCTTAAATTAAAGATAGGGCCGAGATAAATTCCGCATCTCCCAACCCAAAATTTTATTTCATTTCGAGTTTTGATTTATCTTACTTATATTTTAGGTTAGGTAAGAGATATCGATATGCGGTTTTCCCTGACATATTAGGCTCTTATTTGGCTGTCTTTTGTTTTCAAAAAGTGGTATCGTTGCACTTAATTTTTTGAAAAAATCTGATTTATTTGCTTTTATGTCAGAATACGCCCTCTAGCGGCTGGTTAAGAAATTGCAATCATTCCGCTTAAGCGCAGGTTGATAGCCCGAAAAAAGCCCTTTTCAACTACTCCATCTGCCATTTTGAAGTTATCGACATTTATTTCGGAAAATTGTAAATTGTTTAATAAATAAATATTTCAAAAAAAAATGCTCGAACACCCCCACCACTTTCCTTCAGGGGGTAGAGCAAAAAGTGTTTAACAGAAAAAAAGAAAGAATCGAATTTTTTTCATAATTATATTTAATATTTGGTTGTAGCCAGTGCTGACTATATCGTTCGGTATAATGTTTGTTAAGGTGATAACATTATGATTTTAAGGATTTTAATTATTGGGTTATGAAAATTAGAATAGAAATATTTATTGGAGGTGATTTAAAATTGTCAACGTGGACACAATAGGGGGTAGGTATTACATTGGTTTCATAAATCAAAAGGGATTTATCATGCAGTGCAGTAATTACGATTAACATATTTAAAATGTAAAATCTGCCTTCACCTGATCTAATTCATTTTTTCTTAAAAATCTGTTTGCATGGCTACATACAAGATGTGAGAGGGAAGCAAACAATCAAATTCAAAATAGAGCAGTTAATAATCACTATGCACCCAAAGTAGTAAACAAAAAGCAATAACTAAAACTAAAATACAAAAATAATTCACTGGCCTGAGAACAAAATGAGTTTGATCAATTTCATTCTAATTAACTCCCCTTTAATTTCCTCTGTCTGTCTCTCCGCCAAACTGTAAAATATTATTTTAGCATATATGGAAATGGCATTCTGTATTATTTTTGTATAGGGGTCAAAAAATCCTCTATTATTTTTGTCGGGGTCTAAAAATGTACATGATCCGCATGGTCAAATACAAAATATTTTTTTGTTTTATTGCTTCATTAGGCTGGTAACGAAGGCCTCAAATATTGGCATTTTATTGTCATTCAAGCTCACAACATATCTGTGCTTTTTTCAACGATAATACAAATTGAAATCAAGTCTGCAGAAGGGTGCAGCAGACCAACTTTAAAATACTCGAATTATCTCAACTCTAAGTATTGATAACATATTGGTTTGAAATAACACGAATATCATCATCGAATAATGCAATATACAGCGAAAATAATACACAAAAGCAAAAAAGCAACAAACGCGGCCGACGCGCGTCGCGACAGCGCCGGCGCCGGCGGGCGGTCGGTCTTGTCGGCTACAAAACGAAAACAGATCAAAGTCAAAAGTCAAAAGCCAAGTTCGGTTCTGGACGCTATCTGCTGAGACGGAAACAGCAGCACAATGTTTTAGTTCGCCGCATCGCCGCGGACGGAACGAGAATTTCTTTGTTTACGTTGCTCGATTTTGCGTCGATTTTAACATGCGTAAAAACCCGTTTTTTGGTCCATGGGTTGCCACTTTTGAATAGCGCAACAGGCGGCTATTGCTTATGCAGAAAGCACACAGTTACTAGTACCTAAATGTTGAACTTGGGTTGACTTGACAAGTTCTAAAAACAAAAATTTTGTAAACCCAACCACTAAGGCAAACAAATACCCTCGCAAATACCTATTTCTTTTTTTGACTTAATAAATGTAAACAGATCGTCTAATCGCCCATAATTATTTCCAAAGGTGTTTGTGTCAGTTTATTGTCAAAAATACCGGATAAAATTATTACAATAACCTTATCTTCTGGTTTTTAAAGCCTAATTTAAAGTCTTGCCAACTCAAAAAGGAAATTTTGGCATTCAAATACCACTCTAAAGGGAGGCCCGCCGATTTTCCAACCGCAAAACGTGTTGTTTGCACATCGTCCCATTTTTCAAAATATGATTTTTTTTCAACTAGGCGAAGCCATTTGTAAACAAACAACTTTTTGTTGAAAGGCTCGTAAACAGCGATATTTTCTTACGTAAAAAGTTTTTCATCCCTTACCTTAAGCACAGCAGATTTTTATTTTTTTATTTTTATTTCTACTTGCATCTACTTTAATTGCTCGACTACCTGTCTTGCACTGCTTTTTCCCACCGATACATGGGTGTACCATTAAGAGCGGTCTGACAAGTTTGAACCATCTGGCAAGACGTTGTATTCCACTTCCACACTACAATAACACCTCACCACTTAATCGGAAACAGAGAACTTCTGACACAAAATGTTAGATGAGCGACCGGGAAAATATTATGACGCAGGGCATACCATATTAAACAAACTCGACAGAAACACGACCAGAATAATTCTCTGATATAGTTACTCTGGACATTACAATTTCAACGGAATCGAAAAGAGTACCTACGCACAATCTTTTCAGGTCACTCTCAAAGCCTAACTCACTTTTTGTCGTCCACCGGAGGAGACCGGCAAAAAGCGGACATTACATAATTTCACAACAATAGGCGATCGAAGTCTGCTGATCCAAGCGGTTAAATTTACATCGGCTGTGGAGAACCGTAACGTTGAGATTGTTATTCTCTAACAATAGCCCTACTCAAGATTTGACTCTAGCGAGCAGCGTCAAACCATAACGACAGTTGCGAAGCGAGCGAAGGGCCAACTAATAAGTGTTAAAATATTTGAAGACAAAACGTAACGAGAGATCCTGTACCTCGATACAAATATGTTTCAGGTTTCAGGTAAAAAAAACACACAAGAAAAAAACATTTCTCCCAATTTATTCCATTAGAAAACTAATATAAAATACCTAATTTTTTATATTTTTTTAGAAAAATTGCTATTTTTTGATAGCGCTATTGTTAACTGGACCCAAAAAATAATTCAGATTTTTTCATAAAACAACAAATATTTTTGACAAAAATATAAAATATGTATGCAATATATAATAAATATCATAAAGAAGTTGCCAATGGCATATATGACTATTTTGGCGGTCACTTTTTTGAAGAATACTGCATCGATGGTCGCTGCCATAAATTAATAAAACTCGTCTTGAGATAATACTTCGAGATAAGAATTCATCACGAGGTAACCTAAAGAACCCAGGCATTTTTCCCATTCTTTCTTTATATAATTAGTATTATTCCCAACTAGACCGGCTCGGCGGCTAGCGACACCCTGTAGGTAATCAATCTGTAATCAGTCCTCTTATCAATTATCAATTAAACGCAAATTGATTTTTTCCCGAACTGTAACTTAAAATGTATTTTTCAGTAACGTGCATTAATTATGTACATGACGAAGGCGCGTCGTTGTGGCCGTACATAAATGAAATGTTTGACGCACTTCGGCCGCCATCTTCATTATTTTCATTCATTACTTTATCCCCTCTTAACGATAATATTTCTAATATTGGCATGCAAACATTTGATAATTTATGAATGACCTGCTAGGTCTATTGTTCTTTATATGTCTCTGCACTGAAAAAAAAATATTTGATCCAAATAAAAATGGAGTTTATTCAAGCAAATATTTGTTTGATAATGGCCAAACAAATATTTGTTTGAATAACAAATAATATTTATTTGATTTATTTTTAAGATTTTCTTTGTTCGAAATAAATATTTATTGCGAACAAATAATATGATTTTATAATCATTGTTCACATCAAACAAAAATAACTTTAAAGCAAATAACATTATTTTAAATCAAATACAAGAAATTATTTCGTACAAATGCCCAAAACATTGGTTTAAATACCAGGCCTAATTAAGTTAAAACACAAAGCTTTTGGAACAAATATAACATATATATGTTCTAAAACCTTTGTGCGTTTTGATTTAATTCTGAGGTATATTTATTTCAAAAACTGTGTATTTTAATTTAAATAGGTCAGTTATTTAAACCAATGTTTTGGGCATTTGTACGAAATAATTTCACTTATTTGAATCGAATAATTTTTATTTGCTCAAGCCTGTTCAATGTTTCCTGTTTGTGTTGGTGATGACTTAATTAAAAAAATAAATGATGAGTAATTAGAAATCGGTGTCATTAGCAAATAAAAAAACTGTAACAAATATGTAGCTTTAAAAAACACTGTTATTATTCTTAAGATGTAGGATTTAGGTTAATTGCTAAAGAATCCAAAATCCGAACCCTATCACTAACCCACCGATTTCTAAATGGTATATCGGAACACTTAGCTTAATTACTAAAATTCATGACAGGAACAGTTGTCCACAGTAAATAAAATACAAGTTTAAAAGGGATATCCAAGAAACATTTTTATTCAAAGGTATTAAAAACATGGAATAAATCTAGTATTCCCAAAATGTAAATAAAATATATAATCAGATTATTTTGTCTCTGATTATCACTGGTTTTGAAAGCTAAATCATTTTATAATGAAAAAAAAACTATTATATTATGAGCTAAAAGTACATTTTTTCTAAATACTAGATAGGAACATAAACATATTATGGGATAAGTTGTACTACTTATTTATTTATTTTAACGATAACTCACTAGTTTTTATAAAAAATACTAAAATTCTAGAGTCCATAAAAATGTTATCATATAAAAATAGTGAAAGGCAGTAACATTTTACTTAATTAAACTAATAGGAAATACAACTACCTCTTCAGATCCAGTATAATGAGCGTTGAACGGAAATGGTACAAGATTGTCACCGATTGTATTGTTAGTAACGACATTAAATCGATTTCCATCAGGCTACATAAAACTTCGATGCCTTGACGGCATTTTGACCTAAAAATAAAACAACAATAACTAAAACAAAAAATAATGGAAATAAAACCATTGTGACTCTTGTTCATGTTGCTATTTGAATAGCCTTCTACATTGTTTAAAAGTATATAACTTATCCATTTAACTGAAATAACTATTTTTTTAAATACTATTAGATTTAATCGAAATAAAAAACAATTTGCTACAAAACTATACTTCCATGGATCAACCATTTATTTATTCAGATTTAATAAATAGAGCTTTGAAATACCTATCAATTCATGTTATATTATGTAGGTACAAGAACGAAAAGGACGTCATTGAACTTGTACAATGTAAAAAGCAAAAATAATCAATCAAGATCGTACGCCAAACTGCCTAAGCGTACTGTTATACACTATTGTAGGCGTATATCGCGTGAATTCATCTGCATTTCTAGGCAGTCACAGCAGAAAAGTTTTAGTTACTAGTAAAACTCACGCCATTTTGATTATGAGAGAATGCTTCTTATTTACAAACGATTAATTATGTACCTAGTTAAGTAATATAATAAAAACGTAACCTACCTTACCTTACTGCATGAGGGCACAAATGACCCAAGTCCCACTTAATTAATGTATTTTCCATCACAAATACTGAAAATATAGCGACCTTGGGCGGATACACTCTATAAAAGCTCCCTATAGGATGGCAGCAGAAATGAAACTGAACTGAGGGCACGAGAAAGGGGCTGGATCAGCGTAGAGTGTCGACGCCGCTGCGCAACTGCTACGAGTTGTACGAGACTCGGATGAAGTAATAATATTTGGTCCAATATTCACAATCTTTAATTTAAAGCAACCCTTAAAACCCTTTTAAATAACTGAGAGGTTTCGTATCTTTAAAGCTTTAAAGCGAATAAATATGTGTTTAATATGGAAAAAGTTTTGCTATCACAAGGCAAAGAAATAGCCAAGAAAAATCAAACACGCCCAATTATTTAAATTAAAGAAATTTTGTTTAATCTAAATAATTTTTATTTGAAGCAAATAAATAAAAAGCAAAGAAATATTTATTAAGGGTTTTTTCCACATTTTTATCAGTGTGGTTGTTTTCCAACTCAGTACTACCTAAAGTACCGAGTGACACGATACAAAGTACCACTCCGCCTGACTTTTTCTTACCGATCGAAAAAATTAAAAACGTTCTAATAAGGAAATGTTTTTCCTCTTCGATTTAGTTAGACTTATAGTGACGTTGAAAATATACCGTGCGAAAACAAAAGCCCAAGTATATTTTTTAAATTAAACAGATCTAAATGTTTATATTTGAAAAAATAATGAAAATAGATATAGCAAAAGCCTTCCAACGATCTTTTTATTTGTACATACATACAATATAGAAATTTTTAACACTATTTCATTTCATAGTTCATTCATGTTGTGATAACAAATTGATCACAGTTCAACTTCGGCAATTACGCGTCTCCTCTCTATCCTTGTCTAAGTTTAATTTCGAGTCGTAAAGTCTTAAGACGTGAAGGAATTCGAGACAGCTTGCGTTTATCTCCAATTTGCGAGAATAGAATTACGTCGTTTTACGGATGTAGCGTGTCCAATTCGCCTTATTATTTATTTTTAAATTATTATTTTTATAGTCGTCTTACTTTTTCATTTAATGCATTTTCGTGTTGTATTTTACGTCGCAGATAATAAAAAACATTGCTAAAGTTAGGTTACATTAATTTCGTAAATGTTAAATATTGTTCATTAGTTCATCATTAGTCTCTACAATCATATTATATACGTTTTCGAGCCGCACCCTTTCAGTTTAAGGTCTATGGTGGATATGCACAGCACGATACAGATAAGCCTTTAAATGGAAATATTTCTACTATTTTTGAAATTAGAAAAAATATTAAGAACAAAAGTTGTTTGATTTCATCTGTTTCTACAAATGTTTATGTTTTAAGATATACATGGTTGTCAGAAAAACAAGGCACATGCCATCTATGTCTTTTAAATGTAATATTGTGAACTACTAAAATGCGTAAGCTACTAAATGAATATCACCCTGTCATAAGTTTGAACTTGAAAATAAATTACTAAAACTGAGCTTTATCCACAATACCGAAACAGAATTTGCACTCGACGCCCGTTTCGCTAACCATGTTAGCATCATCAGGAGATGATTAAAACTAAAATTAAAATCTACCTAACTCCCTTTACACTACTGTTTGCTCAATCAAGCGGAACTAAAAAGGACCAATCCTGAAATCCCACTAGTCACGCTGGATTAACCAATACAATGCCATGTTCATTAAGTCTTTGGTCAATAGACTTTATTACTGTTTTTAACTGAAGTGCTTTCTTTATCATCTCTTCTCACCTGACGTAGATCGATCCGGAATCTGAGCTATATTCATACACGCTAAACAAGGCATGGCATCGCGGATAAAGCCTATCCGGACAATATACCACATTTTTTAATGATTTTGAATTTTCTATTAAATTTTTCATGATTTTATTATAATATGTCATGTATCAAAACTTAACGGTTTTTGGAATATTGAAGGTGTTAGAGGTACGAAATTATATTTTCCATAGAATTGCTTACCTATTTAGATACCTGCTGCTACCTGGCGATGATAGTATATTTCATTACCAGTCCGGAAACTAGGCTTTTCCGGTACGCACACGAGAGGTCGTGTAAGCACAGGAAAAGCTGTTTCTGGACGTGTAATGAACGATATTTTTCATAATACCTCTCTGAAATCAAAACATAAATATAAAATTACTAGCTGACTCGGCGAACTTCGTACCGCCTAAGAGCCAATGAATGTCGTGTTAAGTTTTAGCTAAATTTAATTTATTATTTTATTAACGTAAAAAAATCAATACTAAATATTTACTATGTTCAGTGGTTTAATAGGATAATATATTTAGAGAAAACAAAAATTCAATAATAGTTAAAAAATCAAGTATTTCAATGGCGTGTCAGCAAGACATTTGATTTACTGCAGCTATGTATATTGCTGCATGGGTTGACTCAGGTTGATTCTCTTTACTGAAGCACATTGTGATATACGACATTTTTCGTTTTATTATCATGCGCATTTATTATTAGTTTATTAAGATAATAAGTATATTTAAAGAAAACAAAGATTCAAAAAAAGTACAAAAATCAAGTATTTCAATGGCATGCCAGCAAGACTTTTGCTTTATTGCAGCTATGTATATTGCTGCATTGGTTGACTCGGATTGATTCTCTTCACTGAAGCACATTGTGATATACGATATTTTTCGCTTTATTCTCAGGCGCAAGAACAAATAAAGTAGTTGGTTTGCCACCATGTGAACATGCCACGTACAATTGACCATGAGAGAAACATGCATTTTCTACATTCAAACCACAAACACTCAAGGCTTGGCCTTGTGATTTATTTATTGTCATGGCGAATGCAAGACAAAACGGAAATTGAATTCGTGTAACCTCAATGGGCATATCGGTTGGGATCATCCTCTGAATGAGAACTTCCTCATCTTTGAATTTTCTTTTGAGTATCGTCGCGTGACTCACATGTATCATCAGTTTTATTGTCACCAAACGCGTTCCATTGCATAGTTTTGGTTGGTTTAGATTTCGAAGCATGATGACTACCGAGCCAACCTTCAGTTGTAAATTGTGCGATGGTAAGCCAGGCACATCCAACGGGTTTAAAAATTCAGTTGGATAGTTGGTGGCTTCGTCTTCGTTCCATACACAGTCAATAGATTTGAATGAATGCAGAGTACCAACGATTTGATTGTAAATTACGAAGTTTATGTCATACACATCTTTGTTCTTAGCCGCCAAAATTGCTCGCTCACTCAACCATTTATATTTTTGAGGTTAGCAATGATATTCGGAAATACTTTGTTGATCAGCTCGTCTTTCGATGAGACAAAAATTCGGAGCAAATGAAATCAATCCGAACACGACAATTACCGATAGTCAGCAATTGCTTTGAGAAATCTTCAGCAGATGGATCGTTCAGCAATGCAACACTCATGCTTGCCGCCAGGTGAAGTTTCTTCACATATCGCCACAGATTTGATGATTTGAGGCAAGCGTTTATTTCGCCTGCAGCAATCGATTTTGGAATGACTGGCAGTGTTTGGCCGAAATCGCCAGACAATAAAATCATTGCGCCTCCAAAACATCTCAAGTCATTGCGCAGATCTTTTAATGTTCAGTCAAGTGCTTCAAATGCGCGATTGTGCACCATTGTGCATTCGTCCCAGATGATGATTTTAGATGTTACTAAAACTTTGGCCATTGCGGAGTGTTTCGCAATGTTACATGTCGGTTGTTCATTATTTTGAAGGTTTAACGGCAATTTTTAAGCTGAATATGCCGTACGGCATCCTTCTAATAATGTGTCCGCTATTCCAGAAGAAGCAACTGCTACCGCAATGTCAGATCTCGCACGAACAGCGGCCAAAATCAATAACACGAGGAATGTCTTCCCAATTCCACAGGGGGCATCCAAAAAAAATAAACCACCATTTCCATCATCAATTGCCTTCATTAATGTATTATGGACTTCCTTCTGTTGGGGGTTCAACGTTTGAACTGACTGGTATAATTCAGGTCGATCATATTCACGTTCCAGTTCCCCAATAAATGCGTTATTCATTCCACGATCTGGTGCTGGCATTCCTAACCTGACGCACATGAAGTAATACATATCTTCGATCAAGAGCAAAGCCTGGTTATGCATCTCCTGATTCACCTATCGGGACTTCTTGAACTGACATGAATTCGATGTAAAATGTCTTCTGACATGTTATCCTTTTATTTGTTCCACAGGTCACGTGGATTCGACAGGAAGCATGTCGAAATGATGATTGCAAATAATGTACGTATCTGACTTGAAGTTGTAGAGATAATCGCTTCAGCGATAGTCATGTCCCAATGAGCGTCGTTTTCAAGCAAATTTAGCTCTTGACATGCAGCACGAAATGTTGGGCACACTATACCATTAACAGTTCGTAATGATTGAAATGATGTTGGCCCACGAAGATTCACCAGCAACAACCGCAAATAGAAGCATTCATCATTCATCGGGTGTACCGTGTAAATACGACCAAGAGCATCAGTAGAACGCACATCCTTATGAGCTGGAACCGCATCGCCTTGCTTCCGACGTTGAAATTTC
>MU182348.1:249654-262343 GCA_016904865.1 Pissodes strobi
TAATATTCATCAAGCGTTGCTATGGAAAGTGTTTGTATGCTTTGTTGTAATTGAATAGGCAGTTAATTTTTATGTATTTGTTGCAAGTATGATCAGAA
The DNA here is from genome assembly GCA_016904865.1 of Pissodes strobi. Lineage (NCBI taxonomy): Eukaryota > Metazoa > Arthropoda > Insecta > Coleoptera > Curculionidae > Pissodes > Pissodes strobi. Next base: position 249,753 of record MU182348.1, read on the forward strand.
TAAATAAAATAATTTTACTTAAAATTAGACTATTGACGCTAAAATGTACTAGATTAATTTTGTAGACTGATGCATCGCTGTATAATTTTAACCCAATTTATTATACTTTATGCTTATTTTGTGACTGAAAATTTAGCACTTAAAATTAGGGAGCAGGAAAAGTTTTCCGGTGCGGGCGCACGGGAAACGTTTTCCCGCTTCCTAATTTTGCGGGCGCACCGGAAAGACTTATTTTCTTTGCTCTACAGAAGCGTCGAAAATGATAGTTGTCAGAGAGGTATTATGAAAAGGTTTATTTTTCAAATATCAGGGCATTGATATTTGAAAACACATTTACGATTCATCTTTATTTTCTGCAAATATTTTACAAAATAAGCTATTCGATTATTGAAAGATTGGAAATGTTTGAGCTTTATTTCAAGAATGATAACAACACTACAGTAGCACGAGAACAGTAAAAAAAAAATTCAGAATGGTCGGATGATACCATCTGTAATTAATACGAAAAAGTCCTTGCAATTAACAGCATCTCGAGTAAAGAAGAAAAGGGACAAAAAGAAATGGTAGGAATCTTATTATATTATTACTTTACTTATTATAAGAATTCAGATTTCAAGAATGGACGATCTTAATAAAGCCACAGTACAAATTATGTCAACATTTTATGTGTTTAGCCCGCAATAGCTTTCAACATCATTTATCAAAATGTCGGGAGGTTTACATTCATAACTCAGCGACTTTAAGCGTAGTGCCTATAATATCAACACAGATATAGTTTGTGTTCCTGCATCTGTTTACAATCGTGAAGTTCTGGGCCTTACTTAATACTTAATATTCCACCGGGATCGCGCTTCCGGTGCTAGGGGAAAATCAGAGGGTGGTGGTGCATTCATAGCTATAAAAAACAAATATTGTGCATCTTTTGTGCAGGATTATCTGAGTGATGCGGAGGACGTCTGATCGCTCTTAGAGTAAGAAATGTACAGGTATTAATTTGTCGTGTTTGCCTACCTCCAGACGATATGGTAGAGGTTTTTCCTCAAAATTAAGTAATACTGTGAACACCTTAAATACCCAGATTTTATTATTATGTGGAGATTTTAATATGTCCTCGATAGTATTGATACATCCTGAAAATACTAATCATTTAGTACCTCCTAGTGTTGAACCAAAATATTCTCATCGTGGGGATAAATTCTCAATGTTAAACTTAAATCAATGTAACAACGTCACTAAACTATTGGGTTTAATATTTTGTAATAAATATTTGGTGTCTAACATCTGTAGGTGTCCTCATCCTCTGGTAACCGAGGATGATCGTCATCCCTCCATTGAATTTATTTTTAATATACCTTGGCAAAAAAGCTACAGCAGCCTATAATATGATTAATAAAAATATTTTATTAAATAGTAATCCTATCAACCAAAATATTTCAACGTTCTATAATAAAATAACACACATTATTGATAACATGGTTCCTAAGTACCACATAACGAGACGGTGTCCGGTATATTGTTCTGTTACTACAATGCGGCTCATTAAAGCAAAAAAATAAAATCGATAAAACATGGAAAAAGTTTAAAAACCAGAATGATTATGATCGTTTTAAATTATTACGCGCTAGTTGCAAGAGCAGATCTCTAGATATGGATTTTGCTAATTATATTCGTTCTATTGAGAGTGATCTGCATACAGACACAAATAAATTTTGGAATTTTTTGTCGAGACAAAACATTCTGGATGTGTCTAGCCATCTAAAATGAGATTTTAGACCATATAGCTACTAAAGGTAATGAAACAGATGAGTTATCATCAGAATTTTTTGTAGTTCTGAATGTATGAGGTAATAATACTTTGTACCATATACAAGTAACTCATGAGGAGATGCTGGGGGCTTTGAGAGAACTTGACTCCAGAAAGGGAACGGGGCCAGATAATATTCCGGCAGTCTTTTTAAAAATTGTGCATTATCCTTGTATAAGCCTTTAACCATACTTTCAATTAATCTCTGAGACTTGAAGAGTTTCCGAATTTCTGGAGCCCAATTCTTAAAATCTGGTGAAAATTTTCACCAGGTGATATTAAGCTGGTTTCACCGAAACCGTGTGCTACTGTATTCTTTAACTTTAATTGGTGAACATTTTCACTAGTCATCTGGTGAATATAAGAATATTTTGTTTATATAGGTTTTTAATATAACTATTCTAAACGTTATTTAAGTTTTTATAAATAGCTGGCGATCGAAAACGAACTTTATAATCCTATATAATGAAACTCATTAAGAGGAAGCTGAACATAACAGGCGTCAAATAATATCGGGATTTAACGGATAATTTATGTAAAAAGTGTTTTAATTTACAAACCTCCTTTCTAGAATTTTAACAGAACGTCTAGATCCTTTTCTTGAAAGTTCAACAAGAAGATATACTTTGGAGAAACAAAGCAAAGTGAAATTTAATAACTGTACTTTATAAAGCTGTATACTTAAAATGTTTTATCGGATAAAGATGGGATATCATGGAGAAGTGGCAAACAATAATTGTTAGGAATTTATTTACATTAGTCAATTTTTGCAATATGGTGATCTATTAGGACATTAATTTAAAAATATTTCGTTCGCGAAATATTTTAAATCAATTTTAGTTGTTTTCATATTATACATTCCCATTCACGTGCTTCTTATACGTTTGACAAAAAAAAATCAAAAGTTTGGTTAGAAGTCAAAAAGCCGTTAAGCCATTTTGGATTTATTTAAAATTAATATTTTGTTTGAACGACATTTCGATGTTCCAAATGGTAGCATTAGTTTCACGTTTTCACCCAATATTCAAGAATACGACTTCGTCGTGTAACCACTTCGTCTGGTGAAATATATCTGGTGAAACATTTTACTAGTGAAAATTCTCACCACATTTCAAAAATTGGGCCCCTGGAGAGAGGCCGCGGTTGTTCCAATCTTTAAGAGTGGTAACAAAACCGATATTGGTAATTACCGTCCTATATGTAAAATGTCGGCCTTTCCCAAACTATTTGAACAGCTCCCCTATAAATATTTTTTTTATTCTGGTCAAAAATATTATTTTTTCGGATCACATTTAATGGGGTTTTGCATAGCAGCTTAGATAGCAGGTGGATGCTGTGTTTACCGACTTTAGTAAAGCTTTTGACAAAATAAGTCATAACATGCTTCTTCGGATGCTTGTTGAGATCGGTGTGCAGTCTCCGGAGGTGGATTGATTTATTTAAAAGCCGGACACTATTTATTTCCTTGCGGGGATTCAGGTTCGGAGCCTATACCAGTACCTCTGGAGTGCTCCACGGATCTCATTTGAGTCCTCTCTTTTTTATGATTTATGTTAATAATATTAATAGCTGTTTTCTTAACTCAAGCTTTTTAATGTATGCGAACGATCTCATAATATTTACCCGAGTGGAGTTTCTGGGGGATTGTACTAATCTACAGAATGACTCTAATCGATTGTATCATATTGTCTTGATAACATTTCATTTCTCAACTTTTCAACGTGTGTGTGCATAACGTTTACTAGAAATCGAAGTATATTTAACTAAAATTGCACCCTGAATAATAATGAGTTAGAGAGCTAATAAAGTTAAGGATTTGGGTGTTACATTTGATACAAAATTACCCTTTGACGTACAGGGTGGCTCGAATTCGTGTCTAGGTATGGGGAACTCGAAACCCGTAAGATATACAGTGTCGGTCAAATTAAGGCAAAATTGCGCATTTAGGTGCCTAACAATATGCAGTTTAGGAAGTTTTAAAATTCGGAGTATTTCCGGAGATATCCGAAAAAAACCGAAATTTTGGAAAATCGTTTTATTTTTTTTCCTGTGCTTATTTAAAAACGAATTTCAAATTTAATTGCACTTTTGCATTGCCACTTTTCCGCTCTATCCAATGGTGTGATCCAGTTTAAAATCTGACGTTTTGTCTTCAAGGGATCATCATCAACTCTCCTTTTTTAAATACGAACTTTAATTTTTTTATCGTTTTTCAGGTGGTATTGGCGTTATTAATATGAGTATGTGCTTTTTTTTATTTTATTTTTTAATTTTTATAATTTTTTTTAATTTATATATTTTGCTTTGGCGTAATTTTAAATAATTTAAGGTAAGTACTTTTGAAATTTTTATATTCTTTAAAAACATTTTATTTTGGTTTTTGTATTAAGTGGAAAGTTGGAGCTCGTATAAAAAATAAAAAATAGTAAAATTATTTTTTACGAGAATATGGTCATGAACTATTACTCAAACAAGTTGCTTATTGCAAAGATAAAATATTTTCAACTTTTAACCAATTAAGAATTTTTTTAATTGAGAACATAAACAATTTATATTCTTACTGCGTGATACTATAGGTACTTTGATGGAAAAACACACCTACTGGAATTTTGCATATAAATAATAAAAAAATAATAATTTATAGGCAAAATTCCAAAAAAAAAATAAAAATAAGAAAAAAAATAAAAAAAAAAACATATACTCATATTAATAACGCCAATACCATCTGAAAAGCGATAAAAAAATTAAAGTTCGTATTTAAAAAAAGAAAGTTGATGATGGTCCCTTGAAGACGAAACGTCGGATTTCAAAGTGGATACCATCATTGGATAGAGCGGAGAAAGTGGCAACGCAAAAGTGCAATTCAATTTGAGATCCGTTTTTAACCCAGGAAAAAATAAAACGATTCTTGAAAATTTCGGTTTTTTCCGGATATCTCCGGAAATACCCGGAATTTTGAAACTTTCTAGACGGCATATTGTTAGGCGCCTAAATGCGCAATTTTGCCTCAATTAGGCCGACACTGTATCTCTTACGGCTTTCGAGTTCCCCATACATAGACACGAAAACGAGCCACCCTGTACATAATAATATAGACACTATTATTGGTTCATCCTTAAAGGTGCTGGGATATATTCTTAGGCAATCGAGGTGTTTCAGTAAAACCAAACCCATTACTTCTTTATATAATGCATTTCTATTGAATAATTTATCATTTGCCTCAGTGATATGGAGCCGCACCATATTACCTTTATACATAGAATCTAAAATAAATTCATAAAGTACCTTTATTTTAAAGAAAGGTGGTTGCATTTTAATATTCCTATGTCGCTTTGGTATTATGTCTCTGGAAAGTACAAGAAAAGTATTTGATATTCTATTTCTGTTTAAAACTATTAATGGACACATTGAGTTTCCGGAAATCCTTCAAAATGTAGGTCTAAATGCCCCTCAAAGAAGTTTTAGAAATACACATTGCTCACAAAATATATCTCTATGTAAAGCAATGCGGCCTAACAATGCCTACTCAGAGACAATTGATGACACATTTTGTGGTTAAGAAAAAGTTAGAAAATATTATGTTAATTATTCGTTGACCATGCATAATTTGCTTCAAGTAATTTATGTTGCTTTTATTTTTATATCACATTTCATTTGTTTTCATTCTTTTTTAGTGTAGAATTTACTACTATAAAATAGACTGAACTACTACTAAATTTGTAAATCCTTTTGAGTATACAGCAGTGGGTTTATATAATGTTTGTATCTCTGTCATACTTAAATAAATAAATAAATTTGCAAGAAAATCTATTATTATATACTGTGTCAGAAATATAAGTTATGGACCACGAAACCAGACAGTTAGTTATGGAACAGTTCAGAGAAATTTAAATCAATACGGATACCACGATTTTAACATTAGTCTATACTGAAAAAAATCCGAAAAAAATTGTCGAAGAAATAAGACATTTAAATGAAAAGGAGAACGTAGCAATTATAAATGCACTGGAACGCCATAACAGAATTTACGAGAAATGTGACGATGCTAATGGGGGACATATAGAGCATTGAATTTAGGCAAAAAATTATACGTTTCATTTATTTTCTTGCTTATGGTTGAACATAAGATTTTATTGCCTAGTACGTTGTTTCTAAATTTAGTAAACCAATTTAAAAACAATATATTATAGCTCATTTTGTAAAATATTACCAGAAAATTCGAAATCACTAATCGGTTTTTAAACGTTATTGCCATGACATTTGAAAAATAAACCTTTGTCTCTATATAACAGCAGGTATCTAAATAGTAAGCAATTATAACGAAAACTCATAATATTTTGTAATTCTAAAACCTTCAATATTTCGAAAATTGTTAAGTTTTCATACGTGGTATATTATACAAGACATATGCAGAATTCATTAACAAAATCAAAATCATTAAAAAAGTGATATATTAAATTAAAAAAAAAATGCACGTGCATTGCTTTTTTGAAACACCTTATATACATTAAAACAACAGCATGTGTAAAAGCAGATGAAATCAAATAACTTTTGTTCGGAATATCTTTTCCAACTTCAAGAATAATAGAGATATTTCCATTTAAAAAGTTATCTGGATCACCTTGTACAGGATGCCTCGAATTGGAGTCTATGTATTGGGATCTCGAAATCCGTAAGAGATACACTATCGGCCAAACTAAGGTAAAATTGCGCATTTGAGTGCCTAATAATTTGCCGTTTAGAAAGTTTAAAAATTGTGAGTATTTCCGGAGATACCCGGAAAAAAACCAAAATTTTTAAAAAACTTTTTATTTCCTGGGCTTATTTAAAAACGGATTTCAAATTGAATTGCACCTTTGCATTGCTACTTTTTCGACCACCATGCAATGGTGGTGTCTAGTTTGGAATCCGACGTTTCGTCTTCAAGGGGTCATCATCAACTTCCTTTTTTAAATACGATCTTTATTTTTTTTATCGTTTTTCAGATGATATCGGCGTTACTAATATAAACATGTTTTTTTTTATTTTTATTCCTTTTTTTATTTTAATTTTAATTACCTGTTTTCCATTGGCGTAATTTTAAATAATATAAATTACTTTTGAAATTTTATATTCTATAAAAATATTTTACTTTGTCTTTTGTTTTAAGTGAAAAATTGAAGCCTTTATTTTTAATAAAAATAAAAAATAATAAAATTAAATGAGCAAGTTCTTTATTTTTTACCTCAAAGCAAAATAAATAATTAAAAAAATAATAAAGAAAGAATAAAAAAACATATTCATATTAATAACGGCAATATCATCTGAAAGGCGACAAAAAAAAATTAAAGTTCGTATTTTAAAAAAGAAAGTTGATTATGATCTCTTGGAGACAAAGCATCAAATTCCTAAACTGGATACCACCATTGGACAGAGCAGAAAAAGTGGCAATGCAAAAGTGCAATTCAATTTGAAAACCGTTTTTAAATAAGCTCAGGAAAAAATAGAACTATTTTTCAATATTTGGGTTCTTTTCCGATATCTCCGGAAATACTAAGAATTTTAAAACTTTCCAAACTTTTAGGCACCGAAATCCGTAATTTTGACCGACACTGTATCTCTTACTACTTTTCGAGTTTCCCATACATAGACTCGAATTCGGGCCATCCTGTTTTAATCGATTGCTTAATTATTTGATTTTTGAATTATTTCATTATTTAATTATTCGATTATTTAAATACTCGATTATTCGATCTAATGATAAATCGGAAATTATATGAGTATTCTTCTGGTGATGGTAGCATTCTCCTTGGATTAAAAAACTACTTTTGCAGCCCAAATTTTCATTATTTTGTGTGTTCTTTTATATTATAGCATTATTCGACTTCCATCCGTTAATCGCCTCGAGAATGAAATTGCAAAATCGATTAATCGGAAATTAATTGTTTATTCAAGTAATCCAGTAATCGATAAATTGATTATTTAAGTGTTTGCGAATGCCATTATTGGCTTCATCTGCTACATACCTATTCGATTTTGAGATTATTGCCATATTGGATTATTCGATTAAAAGCAGATTTTTCTAGTTTGACCTTCTACGAATTAGAAAAAAAATGACGATGGTATTTGGTAACGTTAAAATTAGATCCCTTTCTAGGCCAACTTTTATTCGACATATTTGTTTGAATCGCAGTATTAATCGATTATTCGACTATTATTCATCATTTGCTTAGGTACTTATTCGAGTATTAGAATATTCTTTTATTTCTTTGCTCGCTTACTTAATTTTTAATGAATTTGGAAAATCAAAAGTAGATCGTACAATTATTACGCTTGTAATCGATTACATATTTATTTAATACGTTATACAAATAATCGGCAATTCGACATTTCGATGATGTTAAAGCGTAAAATCGATCCGTCGATCGGGCATTAATTCTGCTATTCAGTAATTGATTGTTAGCTTGGGTTAGTTATTGGTGGATTCGACTACATATTCGACTATTCAGCTGTGTGTATCATAAAATAATCTGACATTTGATTATTCGATTTATTCGAATATTTTAAATTATTCCATTGAATAGGTATTTGTGTTTGCTTTACCAACTGCATAACCTTTTTGAGCACAACTTCTATTCGACTTGTATGCCGTAATATGTGCTTCTCAGTTAACATTCTAGGATCTGATTCAAACAGTAAGATATTTCGTGTTATTAAAATGATATGAAATTTCAAAATCAATTAATCAGAAATTAATCGATAATTGATTATTTTTGCATTTGAGAATTCGATTATTGGATTCATTTACATGCCTATTCATTTTGCCATTACGCTTTATTTGCAAATTCCTTCCCTTGATCGCTTTGTCAGACTGGGCTACACTTACATTGGAATAAAATCGAGAAAGCTGCAATCGATTAGACGGTCAATATATAACTAATCGCCTATCAATTCGTTAGATGAGTATTTAGCCCTGCCAAGGCAGTGTTTTAGAGATATCCCTAACTTGTCTAAACAAACTGCTTTGTTTTCAGTTCATAGTGCTATTGTTATATTATAAATTCACGTAACGTTTATTTTAATCTATCTATTCATTTAATTTAGATATATTATCTGATTAAATTTTCTAACCAAAACACCAATCATCCTTAATTCCGAGCCAAAGCAAACATCAGACAGATTCGGGGCACTGCGGCAAGTCGGTGAATTATCGATAAATATTTCGTCGGCATTTTGTAATTCTAAATCCTCTGCAAACCTGCTGGTGTTGGAAAAGCGTGCTGAATTTCACAGGAACGAGTCGACATAGTCTTGAAGAAACTTAGCAAATTCCTTTTCTCTTTATATCTCTCGGAGAGATCCTTTAGTTTCTAGTTTTATTATACATTTTACAAAGCATGCGAGTTGCTTACTTATATCTATTATCTCTGTTTATGTTTACTCAAATATTATTTACACCGGGTGTCTACGGGATCTCAGCATTGACATTTTAATAATCGGCCAAGTAATTACTAATCTAGCCTTAATGGTGGCTAGATTAGTAATTATTTGGCTGATTATTAAAGGACAATTATCGTGTTAATTTAGCCGTCCACACTAAATTGCTTATTACAGCAGCTAGGGGGGTAGCAATTATCGCATTGCGTCCTACAGACTGCGCCCGCCGAACGGCATTAATATAATGCGTCAAACGCGATTTACATTAATATTCGCCTCGTTTACTTTAATGTAAACGATGTCGGCATTACGTTGTTTAGGTACGTTTATGTTGTACTTTAAAAGCTGTCGTAATGTGTGTATTTACGCAGAGTATTTATTTATTAATAGAGACAGTGGCTGGTTATGGGCTACAAAATGCGGTTAAATGTATTCAAACCGAAAATTATCAGAAGTATTAGTGCATCGGGTTTTATTTAAACTGCTGTTCACAATAATTGCAATCGGTAAGTGTTTTGGTGGAATTCAAGTGGTTATTACGGTTTACCAAACTGATATATAATTAAAATGTGTATTGTCGCGGTAGTTGGGCAGTTCAGTTTTCGCCTCATCAAACTTTTAAGTGCTGGTTAAATACGTTACCTTAAGATTTAGATTCACTTAATTTCACTTCGTAATTACTTTTTTTGCCGAGCCAGAATAGTTGCGATAACAATATCTTTTAACAACTGTGCCTATGATGCCATCCTCATTATACATAGAGGTGATTAATTTGAACTCATTCCGCCCCTAATTTCTCGTAATAAAATACTTTTTAGAAAAAAACATTTCTTTGCTCGCTTACTTTATTTGTAATCAATTTTAATAACCAAAAGTAAATCGTAAAATTATTACGTTCTGTAATCGATTACCGTTTTATACGTTAATCAGGTAACAATTTATTTTAGGGAGCATATTTTGCGTTAAGTTTTGAGAACCCCCCCCCCCCCCCCCCAAGTCTTTAAATATTATAAAATCGCTCACTCAAAAATATCCAAAGAGAAAGGTTAAATAGTACAGGGTTATCCGACGAGGCGATTTTTTGACTTTCCCTGTTCTTTTATAAAAAAACTGAAATAGCCATTTTATGTAATTTTCTCCCGCGAATTCGGATATGTTCAGCAAAAAACAATTGAACATCAAAAAGTGCAGAGGGGTCACTTTGATATTTTTTTAAATGGAACACCCTGTAGATTACTACATTTTTGGACTCGCTAGAAAAATCTAAACACATTTTGTGTATAATATCCTATACCTATCTTTAGCTGTTTACTAAATATTGACAGTTGAAAGTCGGGCATTTTGACACTTTGACAGGCTCTAAAATCTAAGCCGCACGAGATCAAAGAAAACGGTTTGCACATTTCTATCTTGGGGTTTCATAATCTATCGAATGATAGTAACTTTGAATTTAACCGGAGGTTTAAAAGTTCCGGTTAATTTTATCCGCAGGTTAAATTCGAAGATACTGTCATTCGATAGTTTATGACAACTGAAGATAGGAATGTGCAAACCGTTTTCTTTGATCTTGTGCAGTTTAGATTTTAGAGCCTGTCAAAATATCAAAATACCCGACTTTGAACTATCAATATTTGGTAAACAGCTAAAGATAGGTATAGGATATTGTACATAAAATGTGTTTAGATGTAGTAGTATATAGGGTGTTCCATTTAAAAAAATATCAAAGTGACCCCTAGCACCTTTATTTGATGTTCAATTGTTTTTTTGCTGAACATATCCGAATTCGCGGGAGAAAATTACATAAGATGGCTATTTCATTTTTTCATTTATATAAAAGTACAGGGAAAGTCAAAAAATCGCCTTGTCTAGTCCTCGTTGGATAACCCTGTACATCGGTTGAAGGGTCCTTACACCCCTTATAATTTCGCAGTTAATTTTTTGATATCTATTGGTTCGCTTTTTTTAAATACTGAACTGTGGGACGTAACTAGTTGATTTGTCTAAGTAATTAATAAAAAGTTTAAAACTGTTTGGACAAGAAAGTTGATTATTCTGAATTTGAGATTTCACTTTTTCTATCTAATTTCTGTTACACCCTTTATTCCTCTTCCTATTGATCTTGTCATACCTACAGATCATAAATGATGTAATAAAATTGTGTCACGTTATAAAAAGGTCGATAATTAAAAAAAATATCAAAAACATATGATAATATCGAAAATCGCTAAGAAAGTGTTTTTTTATATTTCATCATAGATCATTTTGTTGCAAAAAAGATAAAAAAACATTATTTGACAATTCTCGTAGTTAGCAAACATTTATAAAAATGTAAGCGTTAGCAGTCATTTAAGTAGCAGCACATACCCTGCGGACCAAGCCCAACCAGATATCAACCTTTAAATATTTATTAAAAATTTTCTTGATGCATTTATTTATGTCCAGCAGCTTAAGTAGATTCTAAGGCGTCTGGCAAATACGACTGAGAGTCCCTGTCCCGTTTATAAGTAATAAAGCTCCAAGTCATATTTCTCCAACTTTGGAAAATACATACGTAAATCACCGATGACCGAAATATATTTCCTTGTCCAAGTGCAGTTTTGGAAAAATAAGATTTTCCTAATTTATGAGATCCATTGGAGTTTAAGCGATCTGCTTAAGGCAATATATTTTAACAATGTTTTAACGTTTACTTGGGATTTCGAACAGGACCGTAAATATGTTTCCATTTGTCATTTAATTTAATATTTCAGCGGAAAAGTACTATTAAGCTATGTTTCTATAGGAACTTTTTACTATGCGCATTTTACATGACTGCTTTCTTATTGGTCAAATAAAAAGAAGCATATTAATAAAACGTTTGCATATATTCCATTGATAAATAATTACTTTACCAAATAGTACAATATATCATAGTCTAATAATGCAGTACCGCAATTTGCTTACAAACCTACAAGCCTTTCAGCATAGTGCACGTGTTAGAAGTGAAACTTCTTAAATAACCAGAAAACACAATGATATAGTATATTGTGTAACTAGGAGGAAAAGCAAAACATTCCTGGACGACTGTGGTAGGTGCTGGACGAGGCGCAGCCGAGGCCAGCAACACAGGAGTCCAGGAATGTGCTTTTCCTACGAGTTGCACATGCTATTTTTTATCCGATCGAAATTAATCAGAATACGTACTTATATAAATAGAGCTCAATATTACTGTAAATAAGAACGGTGTTTTAAATTTAAACTCAACATAATATCAAGTTTTGAATCGAGCGAGCTTGAATTTTATTACGTAGCTACGGAAACTACAGCTAAATGTTACTTTTGATAGACGTCAGATCTGACAAACAAGGCGTTTGAATATGACAGAAATGTTA
>MU182348.1:262743-290424 GCA_016904865.1 Pissodes strobi
TTATGTAATTTTCTCCCGCGAATTCGGATATGTTCAGCAAAAAACAATTGAACATCAAAAAGTGCAGAGGGGTCACTTTGATATTTTTTTAAATGGAACACCCTGTAGATTACTACATTTTTGGACTCGCTAGAAAAATCTAAACACATTTTGTGTATAATATCCTATACCTATCTTTAGCTGTTTACTAAATATTGACAGTTGAAAGTCGGGCATTTTGACACTTTGACAGGCTCTAAAATCTAAGCCGCACGAGATCAAAGAAAACGGTTTGCACATTTCTATCTTGGGGTTTCATAATCTATCGAAAGATAGTAACTTTGAATTTAACCGGAGGTTTAAAAGTTCCGGTTAATTTTATCCGCAGGTTAAATTCGAAGATACTGTCATTCGATAGTTTATGACAACTGAAGATAGGAATGTGCAAACCGTTTTCTTTGATCTTGTGCAGTTTAGATTTTAGAGCCTGTCAAAATATCAAAATACCCGACTTTGAACTATCAATATTTGGTAAACAGCTAAAGATAGGTATAGGATATTGTACATAAAATGTGTTTAGATGTAGTAGTATATAGGGTGTTCCATTTAAAAAAATATCAAAGTGACCCCTAGCACCTTTATTTGATGTTCAATTGTTTTTTTGCTGAACATATCCGAATTCGCGGGAGAAAATTACATAAGATGGCTATTTCATTTTTTCATTTATATAAAAGTACAGGGAAAGTCAAAAAATCGCCTTGTCTAGTCCTCGTTGGATAACCCTGTACATCGGTTGAAGGGTCCTTACACCCCTTATAATTTCGCAGTTAATTTTTGATATCTATTGGTTCGCTTTTATTAAATACTGAACTGTGGGACGTAACTAGTTGATTTGTCTAAGTAATTAATAAAAAGTTTAAAACTGTTTGGACAAGAAAGTTGATTATTCTGAATTTGAGATTTCACTTTTTCTATCTAATTTCTGTTACACCCTTTATTCCTCTTCCTATTGATCTTGTCATACCTACAGATCATAAATGAAGTAATAAAATTGTGTCACGTTATAAAAAGATCGATAATTAAAAAAAATATCAAAAACATATGATAATATCGAAAATCGCTAAGAAAGTGTTTTTTTATATTTCATCATAGATCATTTTGTTGCAAAAAAGATAAAAAAACATTATTTGACAATTCTCGTAGTTAGCAAACATTTATAAAAATGTAAGCGTTAGCAGTCATTTAAGTAGCAGCACATACCCTGCGGACCAAGCCCAACCAGATATCAACCTTTAAATATTTATTAAAAATTTTCTTGATGCATTTATTTATGTCCAGCAGCTTAAGTAGATTCTAAGGCGTCTGGCAAATACGACTGAGAGTCCCTGTCCCGTTTATAAGTAATAAAGCTCCAAGTCATATTTCTCCAACTTTGGAAAATACATACGTAAATCACCGATGACCGAAATATATTTCCTTGTCCAAGTGCAGTTTTGGAAAAATAAGATTTTCCTAATTTATGAGATCCATTGGAGTTTAAGCGATCTGCTTAAGGCAATATATTTTAACAATGTTTTAACGTTTACTTGGGATTTCGAACAGGACCGTAAATATGTTTCCATTTGTCATTTAATTTAATATTTCAGCGGAAAAGTACTATTAAGCTATGTTTCTATAGGAACTTTTTACTATGCGCATTTTACATGACTGCTTTCTTATTGGTCAAATAAAAAGAAGCATATTAATAAAACGTTTGCATATATTCCATTGATAAATAATTACTTTACCAAATAGTACAATATGTCATAGTCTAATAATGCAGTACCGCAATTTGCTTACAAACCTACAAGCCTTTCAGCATAGTGCACGTGTTAGAAGTGAAACTTCTTAAATAACCAGAAAACACAATGATATAGTATATTGTGTAACTAGGAGGAAAAGCAAAACATTCCTGGACGACTGTGGTAGGTGCTGGACGAGGCGCAGCCGAGGCCAGCAACACAGGAGTCCAGGAATGTGCTTTTCCTACGAGTTGCACATGCTATTTTTTATCCGATCGAAATTAATTAGAATACGTACTTATATAAATAGAGCTCAATATTACTGTAAATAAGAACGGTGTTTTAAATTTAAACTCAACATAATATCAAGTTTTGAATCGAGCGAGCTTGAATTTTATTACGTAGCTACGGAAACTACAGCTAAATGTTACTTTTGATGGACGTCAGATCTGACAAACAAGGCGTTTGAATATGACAGAAATGTTACATTCCCGGCCTAGGACGGGAATGTTATTTTCTATTTTTGTACGGTTATTGCATGTTGCCAAGCAACGAATACAATATACTGGAATCATGACTTTTGCGGTGAGAAAACACATCGGAAAGGTGTCGTTTTTCGTCCGATCGGATAAAAAAATATTAATTACAGTGCCTCAGCTGCTCATATATAGCCAACACCTTCTAGACAAGAAGGCCGTTAAATTGAGAAAAGCGATAACCAATATGGCCACCCCGGTTGGGATCGAAACTAAATGCTGTAAAGGATGTATTACGAGTTTTTAATATAAAAAATGTTTAAAATTGTGAAATTTGTGCATTTTTAGTGAACATTTTATACGTTATGTCAATGGCAAGGACATTGTCCTGTGTTCGTGAAAACAGACTCTTTATCCTACTACACTACACTATACGTCCTAATTATTCTACATTATACAATTAAATGCTTATAGCTTATATTTAGTGACTGATTGCTCTGGTACAAGGTGTGTAAATATCTATCATAATATCAGAGCTGATAATACCTAGTAATATCTAAAATAGCTGCAATTTTAATATTCACATACTGTTTGCCTGAAGTAAACAAACAAGCCCTTAATGTTTTTATTCTGTGGCTTTATAATAAGTCCTACTTACCTATTTACTTTGACTGCCTTTTGAATCAACATAAGTTTTAGATAACCACAGATATTTTTTAGGCTACAGCCGGACAACATAAGTGGTTTAATTTTAATACCTCAGTTTTCCTTAGGATACATAAACACTTTTTATTTATAGCATTATTGAATATTTAGTAAGGGTTGTAGGGTGGATTTACGTACGTATTGTAATAATTAAAGTATGTTTAAGCTCATGTTTAAGTTCAGTCGCTTAATTGAGATCATTGACTTTTAAATCATTGTATATAATAGTGTTGAGTGAATTGAAAATATTGTGTTAATCTGTTGTGTTCCCAAATGTAGAGGGAATTATAAAAATAGATCCACAGTGGCATTTTTTTCATATCCAAGAGAAGGTGGATTGAGGTAACACTGAATACCTAAACACTTCTTATTTGTAGTATCATTGAATATTGATTAAAGGTTGTAGGGCGGTTTTACGTACGTGTTGTAATAATTAACGTATGTTTAAGCTCATGTTTAAGTTCAGTCGCTTAGTTGAGAGCATTGACTTTTAAATCACTGTGTATATTAATGTTGAGGGAATTGAAAACATGGTGTTAACCTGTTGTGTTCCCAAATGTAGAGGGAATTATAAAAATAGATACAAAGTTGCATTTTTTTTTAATTTCCAAAAGAAGGTGAATTGAGGTGCAGTGGGTAAATTCAACTAATAGGAAAAAATCATTTGCTCCAACCAAGAATACTCGGGTAAGTTATGTTTTTCTATTTTTATAGGCAGTGACTAGTCATACACACTGAGGCTGTGCCTAACATTACGTGCAGAATATATGCTATTAATTAATGGCGTGATTTTTCTATTTTTTGCCTAAAAAATGCTTTGCAATACCTGCTTATTTTAGTAGAGTGGTTGTACTGTATTCAGTGACTGTCTTGACCGAGGTATTGGTCTCATGCAGGCAATAAAAGTAAATATATATTTAAGGTGTGTGAAATCCACTTTGTGCCAAATTAATATTACGTTTTATTAATATTGGTGAAGCTCCTCAAGCGCATTTAAACTTTATTGCTTTTTATTTCTGAAAATCTGTTCATATCAATAGAGAAAATGGGTGCTGCTGTCAACAAAATTGTATGTCAAAACAAAAGCCAACTCAACCTACCTCTTGAAGTACATATATGATAATACTGTAGAGAAAGCTCTTTTTGGAGCTGCTTATTTTCTAAAACATCATACCGTAGAAGGCAATTTAAACATTGTAAGTGATATTTTAGTATTTTTTGTATTTACAGTGATTACCACAAGTGCCAAAAGATCATCACTACACAGTAAAAAGTCAACCAGTTCAGAAAATTTGTTATTGGTATCAAAAAAATATATACTGCAAAAACTTGGCAAAAAAGCTAAAGAAATCTAGTGTGTATTGCACAGGCTCAAACTGAAAAGAATAAGTAACATTTTAAAATTTCAGTTTAATTTAAAGTTTATTAATAGAACAAACAATTTAAAATTTATTAAAAAAAACAGACAGTTGTGTCAAATCAGTTTTTAAAAAATATCTAAGTAACTATGCATTCTTGTTTGAGTTTATATACACTTCGAGATATAATTTAAACAAACGACTGTATATTTATTAGTTAAGAGCCATAGTCCGTATTTTTTTACATCATAGCATATTATAATTGTTAAACTATTTATTAAACTAATAATTATGTTTATTTCTTAAAACAAGACAAAAACAATTGTGTTAATTCCAAAAACTCTTAAAATTGCAATATCTCATTTGCACAGTCTTTAAAAAAATATTGGCTAAGTAACTATATATTCTTGTTTTAGGTAGTTTACATACACTTCAAGATATATTTAACAAACCACTGTATATTTATAAATTAATAGCCGTAGTCCGTGGAAGTCATAAGCCTATTGAAAACTATATGGAGGTAGCATATTATAATTGTTAAACTGCTTATTATAGTAATAATTATTATGTTCCTTTTTGCGATGGGTATGGCTCCCAAACAATTTTTTTGTTATTATATTGGTAAATGACATGTAATTAACTATTCAAAATAATTTAGGTATGTAATTTTTTTTTAATCCAAAAAGTGCAAAAGTAGTTTATATATGAATTAATAAATTTTCCATTATCAGAGCCAGTTTCCTACGCTTGACGAAATCTTAGATTTAGACATCAGGCCTTTTTGTTTAGAAGGTGTTGATATAGCGTCTAACGCTACCGCCTTGACCTAAATATTAGACAGATTTCGACAACCAAACCAAACTCGACCGAAAACCCTAACTTATGCGTTAACGCAGCCACTATTTGACAGTTCTACATACACTTTTCGATCCAAGCTTTGACAAGGGAAGGTGGGAGTGGACAGAAAGCCTCGCTTTACGGCTGCGCGCAGTACGTGTGATCAAAAATCGAACGGACGCCATTAATAGGGGCCAGACATTCAAAGCGGCCCCTCCGTGTATTTTGGTGATTTTTGTTGTTGAAAAACTCTCAAAATACTTCAATTTTTCCATAACAATATAGTGTTTTGTTGTTCTTATAGCTGTAAAAGTCGCAATGACCGGAAGGAGCTTGGAATTACTTTTCACAGGTAAATATATTCTACTCCTAGTTCTTGCTGACGCTAATATTTATTATTTATTTTCTTTGTGTGAGCTGAGATATAGATTATTTCAAAATATGATTACGATTATACTTCAGGCTGTTTTTCTTTGTAATTTTATATTAGCTTTGTTAACATTTTCAGTCATGATTGCTAATAAGAATCACATAATTACCCTTGAAAATTGCCTGTCGCGCAGTGGCGTCGTACATTGTTTTGATCTTTTAAGGAAATATATTTGTTATATTTCAATCATTGCATTTTGTGATTTTAGCCAGTAATAGAAGTATTATGGAGTATAAAATAACAGGTATAATTTAGTGACGAGAATATACCTAATAAGGCATATGCTTGCTGAGATTATAATAAAATATTCATGAAACGCCACTGCTCAAGAATGCGTGAAGCCTTTGACGACGCTGGACGCTTGTCAAAACGTGGAGCCAACCCGTAACAGAATAGCTGCCGGTTTTACCCGTCCACTCCCTTCCCTTGTCAATGGATCCAAGAAACTCAATTGAAAAAAAGGACAGTTGACGGTTAATCAATCTATGCGGTTAATTGACAGTATGATCATCATAGAATTATTTTATGGATCTTGGTAATGAGTATGAGTAACAATAAGGACTGATAAATATGGATTAATTATTGGACATTGCTGTTTTAGAATCCTCTGATAGTGACAGTGACTTAGACGATATATTTATATTAAATTAGTCTTTAATCATGGGAATGGGCAAAACGTTATTGGAAACAGAGCAGGAATCGATATGGCTTTCAATTTGGAAGAACTCTCATGTTAGGTTTAAAGTTAACATTGTTTGTACCCACAGTACACGAAAAATGACAATAATTAAAATGAGATTAGATCTATATTTATTTTCTACTACTGCGCATGCGTTTCGCTTTGTTAACGGTTATGCCTATCGTCCGAACAATACCATCATTTAGCGGTTACGATATACGATAAACGAGATTCATATGTCAAAGTTGTCAATTAGCGTTAATCAAAACCGCATTTTGTAAGCAACGAAAACTCCCTATTATCAGTCAACACTACCGCGTACTTCCACAACGCGCGCATGCCTAGCCTAAACTGTGCATTATCGTTGACTGATACAGTCAACGGTATTACTGTATTAGATACTAGCGTCACAAGCGTCTGGAGACCCGATGTAATTTTCGATACCGACTCTAGCGCCATCTAGTGTAGGTAGCGTTGACTCGAGCGATTGCATTCGCGCTATGTCTTCGCGATACAACCGTTTTTAAACACAAGCCGTGGTGGCCGAGATGTCTAGATGGTTAGGTCCCAACTCGGCAGCGGCAACTATCGTCGGTGGCGGGTCGGGTTCGAACCCTTATTTTTTTTTAAGATTAAGTTTCTAAACAATTTTTTCTTGATTTTGGGTATGTCTTGGGTTAGTTTGGGTTAGCACCTGGTTAGTTTTCTTTTCTTGAGCCCCCGCAGCGAGCGGAGGGTCATGCGAAAAGTGATATTACTTATTGTAATACGTGCCCGTACTTTGGATGCACTTTTTACGAAATATTTTGCTTTATTTAATTAAAAACCAGGATATATTTAACAAAAGCCGTATTATAGTGGATATACAGCAGCTTGCATGTGTTTCCGGGAATCACCCTTCTTTGTGAATACATTCCACGCAAGGCCACCTATGTAGTATAGGTGGCCTTTGGTATCGAAAATTTGGTCGGGTCGCTAGACTCTTGTCTAGCGTCTCGCCCGCCGCGCCAGTAATGCGTTGTTAAATTTAATGTTTACAATTATTATATTTTAACATTTTCACTTCATGCAATGCCCTCCGCCTGGTTCGAGGCGCAACCAACAAAAACTAACTCAAACTAGCCAAGGGCATGCCAAAAAAACACAAGAGTCAAGATTCACAGATTGAGAAAATTCGCGCATCTGTATCCTATGATTCCTATGAAATGTTGACTATTATTTCACTTCACGCATGGCCCTCCGCTTGCTACGGGGCGCAGCCCATAAAAACTAACCAAAACTAACCCAGAGCATGTCCAAAATGAAGAAAAAAATGATTTACAAACATAACCTTAAAAAAAAGTTTCTTCGCTGACGGGAATCGAACTCGGGCCGCCGCCCAGAGTTGTGTCTGCGCCACATCACAAATACAGCATCTAACCACTGGACCACCAAGCTCACTGCAAACGCCTTTTGCCAAATTATGTGTCAAAACCTAAGCATGCGCGAATTTTTGCACTCGGTGTACCTAACGCTTCTCAAAAAACTAACTAATCCAGTAAAAAAAGTTGCAAGCGCCAGGCGTCGAACCCATTACTTTGCGTTCTAGACGCGGTCCTCGCCACCTAGGTCAATCTCAAACATTCCTGCTTTTCTCGAAAAGTCATATACACATGGAGTGACGCCCCCGCCATTCCGAGTTGCCATGGGATATGGCGCATCAAATCCCATCGTCCTCCCCCAGGCTGGAGAACACCAAAGTACAAAGTCTGGAGCCGATCAATGACAGTTTGTGACAAGAGGGGCTGCATTGTATTGGCTGGCTGAAACGTCAGACTGGTGAGAGGAGTTTGATTACGGGGAGTGACGCTCTCGCCATTCCGAGTTGCCATGGGATATGGCCCATCAAATCTCATCGTCCTCCCCCAGGCTGGAGAACACCAAAGTACAAAGTCTGGAGCCGATCAATGACAGTTTTTGACAAGAGGGGCTGCATTGTATTGGCTGGCAGGAACGTCAAACTGGTGAGAGCAGTTTGATTACGGGGAGTGACGCCCCCACCATTCCGAGTTGCCACGGGATGTGGCCCATCAAATCCCATCGTCCTCCTCCAGGCTGGAGAACACCAAAGTACAAGGTCTGGAGCTGATCACTGGGGAGTGATCCAACAAACCTCATTTTTACCCCTGTCAGGGTAGGGACCGCCAAAGGAATGAGTCTGAGGCCGACGCTTCGAGTGGAAGCGGCCCTAGGTGGTAGATGCATAAGCCTACTCGCATCGTCCGGTGAAAGACCACCCCACCAGAATTGGGAAGCGCTAAGTGGTTTTCCCAAGTCACGTTCCGCTTCCGCGCTGGTGGTCCCGGGTTCCACAGTAGGAATATATGGACATGATGGTGCTTCCAGGATCAAAATATTCCGGAAGTAAACTCCCCGGCCATTCGGATCTCCGGGCGCTGGGTGGCCCTGGGAGCCCTTCATTCCGCATTTCACAGACAGCAAAGATACCGAACCAATTTAGAATAGATTTCTGCAACATAAGAGGCCTAAATGCGAACATAAATTCGGTACACCAACATCTACAAGCAAATAGACCACACATATTAGCCCTTACAGAAACACAAGTATGTTCTACAACAACAACAGTGAACTACCTCTATCCTGGTTACGACTTACATACCCGATTTAGATATAAGTTCGGAATATGCCTTTTTGTCCGAAGCGACCTTTTATGTCACCGCGAGGAAACACTCGAACCGAACAACCTTGGCGTCATGTGGCTCAAGTTCACCGCCAAGGGATTAACCAAGTTTATATGTTGTCTCTATCGCCCTCCGAGCGATAGAGCCTACCAAAGCTTTTTCTCAACACTAGCTACCACTTTTGACTCAATACAGGTCGATCACCCCAGTTCAGAAATAACCGTTCTGGGAGACTTCAATGCTCACAACACCAACTGGCTCAAACATCACAACAAGACCGACAACGAAGGTAGAGAAGCTGAAGCATTTGCCATAAGCTGCGGGCTTACTCAACTTGTAGACGAACCAACTCGAATCTCAGAGAGGGGCGAATTCGCCGCTCTCCTGGATCTTTTTCTGACCACCAATCCTGACCAGTACAAGGTTACAGTTGGTCCGCCATTAGGTACCTCCGACCACAAACTTATTACAACGGTTTGTGAATTGCCACTCATACAGAAGGATCCACCATTGCCTCGCAAAATCTAGCACTACAATTCTGCAAACTGGGACGATCTAAGGCAGTTCTGCCTAGATTTTCCTTGGCTCGACGTCTGCTTTGCCACTGACGACCCGTCAGACTGCTGCGATGAGATCATGCAAGTAATCTCCTCAGGAATGGAAGCATACATCCCAAATTCCATCAAGTTACCATCAAAAGGAACGCCCTGGTTCGACAAAAGATGAGAAAGAGCTGTAGGAAGGAAACAGCAAGCATATAAGTACTGGCAGCAAAATCAGACCGCTGAAAATCGCAATTATTTTATCGAAGCGAGAAACGAGTGCAAACGTGTGATCGACGAAACTAAGGACAAACACAATCAAAGGATCAGGAATAAACTTTTGCAATGCCCCAGTGGTTCCAGGAATTTCTGGTCGGTAGCAAAGGCAGTAAGTAACAACTTTACAAAAACGTCTCTCCCACCTTTGACGAACGAACGTGGCATCACGGCGACTACAGCCAAGGAAAAAGCAAAGATGCTCTCCAAAATGTTTTCATCGCACTCTACCTTAGACGTGCCCCAAGGCAAGACTCTCCCCACTATACCGAACATCAACACCACCATGGCAGAAGTCAAGTTTTCTCATCGTGATATTCGCAAAATCCTTAAAGAACTAGATACGCAAAAGGCATCAGGACCCGACGGAATACCTGCCATCGTGCTAAAGAACTGCGCCAACGAACTAACACCCGTTTTTTCCAGGCTTTTTTCTCTTTCTTACAGAAAAGGGATTTACCCATCCTCTTGGAAAGTCGCTCGAGTGCAACCTGTTCCAAAAAAAGGCAAGAAAACCACGCCCTCAAACTATCGCCCAATTGCCTTGCTTCCAATAATCTCCAAAGTCATGGAACGTGTAGTCAACCAGCAACTACTCAAGTACCTCGAGAGCAACAGAATAATCAGCGATAATCAATACGGCTTTCGCAAAGAGAGTTCGACAGGAGATATATTGGCCTATGTCACTCATATATGGAGTAGGGCAATTGAAAACTACGGAGAGTCTCGAGCGATTGCGTTGGATATTTCAAAGGCATTCGACAGAGTTTGGCATGACGGACTGCTCAACAAACTGCCGTCCTTGGGACTGCCCGCCTCTCTCTGCAGCTGGCTGGACAGTTTCCTTAAGAAACGATCCCTACACGTTGCAGTCGATGGACACATCTCGGACACATTCACCATCAACGCGGGCGTGCCTCAGGGCGCAATACTTTCACCAACTCTGTTCCTCATCTATATTAATGACCTGCTGTTCGAAACGAATAATTCTGTTTACAGTTTTGCAGATGACAGTACCCTTGTCTCTCGCTTTAGATCAGAAAAACCCTTACCAGCGACTGAGACTCATCACCGCAGACAGGAGCAGATTACAGCAATTAATCAAGACCTGGAGAAAGTTCAAACTTGGGGCGACCGAAATTTGGTCCAGTTCAATGCAGCAAAGACCCAAGCAGCAACGTTTACTAAGAGGGCCAATACAGCGGGCCCTGACATCATTATGGCAGGATCGACCATTCCTTCATCCTCGTCAATCGGGCTGCTGGGTGTCTCGGTCAACAGCAATATGTCATGGCATAACCATGTTGCCAACATCGCAAAATCAGCCTCCCAGAAGCTTGGTGCGCCATTTCGCAACAAAAAACTCTATACACCGCAGTTCATTAGCTCGTTCGAAAGTTATACAAAATTTTCTATTTTGGGTTGAATTCAATCACTCTGGCTTGTGTTGGATCTCATGCAAATTCGAAACACAGAGTGAAAAAAAAATGGTGTGTGCTTAAGACCGCACGACAGAAGTGAAAACTTCAATAAGCGGGGTCATCGTTTGACATAATTTCGATCCGAGCCTTCGTTGCAGAGATACGGGCGAAAACGGATTTCCCCATTAAATTAGAGCCCCGGTCCCCCCGATGGCCTAAGGTGGCCCCCCATAGGGCGCACCAACCGTAAAAAATTTCGACCTCGTACCTCTTCCCGTTCTCCCGAAATTAATTATTTAAGTTTTTTCTTCTCCCCTTCTCTCCCACCTAAACGGGGGGAGGTACGGGGTCCCGTTTTCATCCAGGATCTTCTTTTTACCCCGGCTACATCCCCTGAAAATTTCAGCACTCTACCTATACGGGAACATGCCAGTAGAAGGAGTGTTACGTTACATATCCGAGCATGACGCGTGATGCGTAACGACTCGGTCTCATTCAACCCTCGCAAAAAAAAAATAACGCAAAACGCGCCTAAATAAGTTTTAATTTCAGTTGCTCTTGCTGTACAAAGCGCAAATAAGACCGTGCTTAGAATATTGCTCACATATCTGGGGTGCCGCACCAAAGCATACCCTAAAGCTGCTGGATTCCATTCAGAAGAGGGCTGTGCGTCTCGTCGGCGATCCAGAGTTGACCCGGAATCTGGATAGTCTGGAACATCGCAGACATGTGACCGAGATGTCTCTGTTTTACAGATACTTTCACGGCAGATGTTCCCAGGATTTGGCCCGCATAATCCCGCCCCTGGCAACTCCTGTCAGACAGTCCCGACAGACGGCAGGAGCGCACCAGTTCGTCGTACAACTAGAAGCACCTAGAACATCGCTTTACCAGAACTCCTTTGTCTGGCGCACTGCATCACTGTGGAACTCACTTCCAGGACATCTGTTTCCCACTAATTACAACCTACAAATATTCAAGAACCGTGTCAATCAACATCTTCGCACACACACCGCGCGTCGAGCGCCATAGGATCTCCCTTTAGTGTGTGTGGCATAAATTAAATAAAAAAAAAAAAAACACGCGTGAAGTGAAAAAATGTGTAAACAACATTGACGAGCGGAGTTCGGAATCAAGTCTCGCTATACCGCCGAGACGCTAGTGTATTATATATATAATATATACCTCCCTTTCTCGTTCTTTCTACGATATATCTTTCTTCTCTCTCGTAGAACGAGATGCTTTATTATTTAATTTAATAATAATAATTTAATTATCAAGCTGCGGCCTAAGAAGTTTTAATTCAATGATATTACTTTTGATTATTTTAATTTAATAATAGTTCTATATAGAACGATTACCATCTTATTGAATTGGGGTTGCGTTATTTGAATTAAACTTTTTATAAGTGAGATAATTAGAATCTATACAACAGTTACATATAGAATTCATTATGTGTTTTAAAATATATTATACTTAGTGGTAAATAATTTATCTTTTTGTTGCGAAGAAAACAGAAGTTTAAAAAACTTGGACAGGGGCATTCATCTAAGAGCTTTTTCATACGAGGATACTGTATGCGAGATATGCGTATCCGAGATACAGAATCGCGGTCGAAAACTTTGACTGCTGCATCGAATTCGCGTATTTCTGCAATCAGTACTAAAATAGTCGCAGTGCCGTGCATAGGTTCATCACTATAGCATGTAGTAAATAATACCTATGACGATTGAATTTGTACTGAAAAATATCCTGCGTCTTCTCCGTTGCGAAAGAATCCATGTCTGAACACGTCCATATATCGTAATG
This sequence comes from Pissodes strobi, assembly GCA_016904865.1. NCBI lineage: Eukaryota > Metazoa > Arthropoda > Insecta > Coleoptera > Curculionidae > Pissodes > Pissodes strobi. The sequence continues at coordinate 275,718 of MU182348.1, forward strand.
GTAATTTTGTATACGGCATACGCATTCAGCCGCCGGGCGGCGGCTAAAGTTGCCGGGATGTAGAAATTCGGTATCGCGATACTGTATGCGTCGCTCGTGCCGTATGAATAGGTCCATTTGAATGTATGTTTAAGCTGTATCTCGGATACGCGTATCTCGCATACAGTATCCTCCTGTGAAAGAGCTCTATGTGTATCATACATATCCATATAGTTTTTGACAAGGAAGTCGAATTTAAATCTGAAAAATTTGTTTAGGAACAAACTTAATGATTAATAGGTGTGCACCGAAACCGTGCCTGTTTTGGTATATTGGTACGATATTTTTAACTTTTACAATCGTTTGTTTTTTTTGGAAGTCATAAATAAGCCTATTGAAAACTATATGGAGATAAATGGCATATAGAAGAGTGCCAGCCGACCGAGGCACTTAAATGAAGTTTCAACGGATGAAAATTTGACACACAACATATATCAAAGACATATCTCTCAAGTTTGATGCTAAATACATTTTTTCGAGTGTAAAGTTTACCTCCTTGTTAAAGAACTCTATGGAGATGGATTTTCTCTTTTCGGATAGCATACAAAAAAGTACCAGTAAATTGAGACATTTATAAAAATGTCCTTGTAAATTGGAACAATATTTGCCTTAGGCCCCTTTGGATCGATGTGCCTCTTATTTTCATTTTAAAATCAGAGATGCATATAGGCTTTAAGGACTACTACTTGTGCAGCTTTGGAAACATCTTGAAGTAATTATCGACGGTGATGCCCTTTTCCAATTCCTTTGGAATGGATTGGCAGATCTATGTTTTTCTTGGTGAATATTGAATATTATCACATCTCTGTTATGTTCTATGAATATACATGCCTTTTTGACGCATTTGAAAACATTTGAACAAAACCAATGACATAATTTTTGACTGGTTTGTATTTTCATACTAATAATTGATATTTAAAATCGGATTTCTTTGTTAGTATTCCTAATATTATTTTTATTTTTTTGATTTGGGAACCGAAATTTTGTCGCTAAACTTATTGCTTTGCAACCCTGTATATCAAAAGCATAGTACCTGCCCTAAATTGCGTCTTAGTTGAAAAAGCATAAACATTTGAAAATTTTTCATGAATCATTTTTCGTGAATATATTATTTATCTGTTAATTCGATAATGTAGAAGGCGAAAAAAATATTATTTTTTCTCTACCGCTTGGCCATGATTTAAAAAATGTTTTAAAAATTCTTCAAAAATATGACATAAACACTCACGAATCTAAATTTTTACCGGTTGATGGGCAAAAGGCGAATTTATTTACTACCCTAAAAATATATATAGTAAGGAAAATTGCTACTTTCTTCTCAAATTTCGTCTAGGTCAAGATAAACAACAAAATGTGGGGTTTCCATTTGACAGAAAAGGATTTAATGTATAAATCCTAAAAATTCTGAATCGCTTAAGTATAGTGTATATTTTAATCATTCAAAATAGCGATAAAAAACTTGATATATTTGTAAATTTGCTGCTTTGTTTAGCTTTCAATAATTGCAAATATAATTAAACGCAGAAAAATGCGGTTTCTCCATTTCAAAGCATTATTGTAGAATAAAAAAATGTTTCGAAGCAGTCATTCAAAGATCGTCAAAGGGACATGGCAAAATGCGATTTTCCAGTTGAAATAATGAATTTATAAGCACTAAAAATTTAAAATTGAGAGTAATAGATTGCAAATTTTTTATCAACGAAAATTTGTTTTATAAATGTTTTATCTTCAAACATCATGACTCAAACCTTAATAAAGAGACGCACCAAAATGTAGCTTGTTCCAGTTGATAGAGGAAGAATCAAAATATTGCAAACTTTTTATAATCTCTCAAAATCACCATATTTTTTCTATCAAATGATCTCATTCTGCTCTATATTTAGAAAATCTCGAATAAAAAATTAACAGCAAACTACGGTAATTTATTTTTGAACGAAAGCTCATAAATTTATAACTCTTAAAAATTTGGAATCGCCGTCATAAATTTTAAAGCTTTTATAAGCGCTCAATATCTTGGCATTTTTTTTTTTAGTTTTTCTGGTTTATATTTTAAAAACGGCGAATCAAAAATCAACAGAATGTGTTTTTTTCCAGCTAAGAGAGAAACATTGACTTCAATTTATTTGAATAATAGTTTAGATATTTGGCAAAGAAATATTAGATTAATTAAATTAAATTAATATTTTCTTAGCAGTTTTTTTTTATACGATCTAGCTATTTCTTTATTCTTCTTTATCCAGCATTTTCCCCCGAAATTTGCAATAACTAGTTTACTCTTAGCTTAATTACGAGTTTTAGCACTTTTTGAGCAAAAGTCGAAATGTTTTCAACGTAAGTCATATTTATTCCCACTTGAATTTTTTTTAACAGGAATAGCTTTTTTCGAAAACTTTTGGTACATTTATTCACTCAATACGTAGACACGCTGTATCAGTTAAGCATTGAGTCGAAAAAAGTGTACCTACAATACTAAAAAGATAAAATCACAAAATCAAATCATTTCTGGTGAATGAGATAGCAAATTGAAAATTATAGGGGGAAGTTCCGTTACAAACCGTAATTATAGCCAAGCGCATAAAAAAGGTAGAATGCTTCAATTAGATAGACAAGGAAATATATCCGCCTCAATATGACGCACCAAATCAAAATATCAGACAATAAATATAAATCATCAGCCTTGACTCATATTATTATGTGCAAAGTTGTAGTTGTTATGTTTTCCAGGTTATCTAAAATAGATGCAGATATTCTATTCGTGGCGAAGTTTGTCCTCAAAACGTGAGAATTGGGATATTTTTATCCGCTGTGGCACTTTATTAGATTATAAAACTAATTTTATAGAACTCTTGAAAATACAGATGTATTTGAAGTGGAACAACATTCATTTTCGACGTATGCATTGACCGATCATGCAGACTGCAAAAAAAGTTTCACGTTAGAGAAATTTTCCGCCAGAAATATAATGCTTCGCAGAATTTTAATCGAAAGACGTAACAGAATGCGGTTTTCGTTAGTCGTCAGACAAAGAATGATTTGATAAACTTTTGGAGTTTCCAACAACTGTGAAAAGTTCCAAACTCTTGGTAGCAACTTAAATTCGCAGTAAAATAACATTAATTTTTTTGAAAAGTGCTTATGCAAGCCTGTAATTGGGACACTTAAGTATTCGTCGTGCTTCGTGCAATCTTTCAATATTGGTATACCCTGATTAGTAAAGACTGGGTTTCATGCATGTCTGCATATTTTGGTATTTTTGAAGGAGAAATGCATATTTCAAGAACTATTGTATATCCAAGCATATTTTTGGATTTCTGTATTATTTTCTTATGTTTTATGGCCTTCCGTCGCCGCACCGCCTGAACAGTGTGGCACCTGAACACCTGAACTCAATTTTGATTAAAAATTCCCTAAGGGGGGGGGGGGGTAAATAAATAAAGTACATATTGTAATAAACTATTGTTCTATCGAGAAATTGCATTGGTCTGTGCGTTTTTTTAACCAGAATTTATTTACCTACGCCTTATAACGTCTATAAGTTATTTACTTATTCACATACGTTGCAGTTTACCAGTACTATTGAGCTTGTCATTTGTCGTGGTCGCAGCTGGTACTATACGCCCAAACAAAGTGAAAGTGAAAACGAAAGTGGTGATTATGTCGAAAGTACGATGTACTTCGTGGAATAAGCCTTAACCAACTTCATGTTTTTGCAAGCATCGTTCAAAAGTTGTGTCCTGCTCGAAGGAATTACACATATACCAACACATTAACATGCCGTCCCACATTGCTAAGGTAAACAAGATGCAGTCCTTCAGTCAACGTTGCAGCAGTCTTTTGATACTTTTAAAAAGAAAAACCATGGCCAATCAAAATTTAACGAAGATCTGTAAGTGTTTTCGGCTGCTAATATTTTTTTAAACAAGCTAACCAACCTGCAAGTAAAGGCTTTTCTTTGAAAATATTCAAAATTTAATGCTCCAGATGATTGAACATTAAGAGAAAACGTCGTGTTTGGTATTGTGCTAGATGCAAAAAAAGAACGAAATTGGACGTAACTATATGTAGGTATATTGTCATCGATGAAACAACTGATTCGTGTGTTTAATGGTCGGAAAATTCATAAAAGCAGAACCTGGAAAAGCTTACCTCATAGCCGTAAAAGCGCTGGAAAAACAACCTTACAGTTACCCATTTTATTCAAGAAATATTAACACATTTCTTTTTGCTGAATTCAGTTCCTATAGATAAAATTCTTGTCCTGTTGTTCGATGCTGCGCCGTATAAGGTAAAGACAGGACAAAATTTAAAAATATTTTATGAAAAGTTAATTCTAGCTCACGGATTATATAAGGTTGCGCAAATTATTAGAGCTTCCTTCTCGTTGGTTATTGACCTAATAGCAAATGTGCAAAAAATATTCATAAAGGTCCCATGAAGGTTGCAGTTTTGCAAGGCGAATTTGCCCGGAGTACAATTACCACCTGAGCCTGTCGTGACCAGATAGGGTACCTGGATTCCTGCGACAATTTTTGATGCAGTTAATTTCAAAAAGACTTAATTTCACAAATGTTTGATGATTCACAGTGCTCCATAAGTGTAAAGAATTATTTCAAAGTGTATATTAAGTGTAACGTGTAATGTATTTCTAGCCCTAGCATTTTATTATTGACACTTTGCTGCATAATCCAAAATTACAGATTATAGTAATTGTGATGTCAACAATAGCAACGTAAATGGTAAAGAAGTTAGATAGAAATTATGAAATTGCAAATTTGCTTTTTTCCGTACATTTTCGTATAATCGGCTCTTGCACTTACGTCAGACGTAAAGACCATATGATATGTAACCAAAAACCTTAAAAATATGGCCATATATACAGGGTCCTGCAATAGTGCGTCAGGCATCCATAGCTTCTATACCAATTAAGTTAGGAATTTCGTTCGAACGCAGACCTATACTGTACATATAAGCGTATTTCTGGAAAATATTTTCGCATATACAGGGTGATCCAAAAAACTATGGCGATAAAAAATATATAATTTTTAAATGGTACAGGGTGTATTTCTTTACATATTTTGGTTCTTTTTAGTGTTCTTTCATATTTCCCACAATTTTATTTAGTTTGGTTAAGTAGTTCACGAGCAATAAATTAAAAACCATAAAAAATAGTTTTGCACGCATGGAAAAAAATTATGAAAAAAGGGTTTTAGATCAGTTTCGTCCGAGCTACAAAGTGTAAACCAAAATATAAGGAGTCTGACGATACTCTCTCATTAGATAGTTTTATCTTATTATATACAGGGTGTCCAAAATTTGGTTCCAAAAATGACAACTTTCAAACTAGTTTTTTTTTAAGACTTTCAAATGGAGCACCCTGTATATTATTTCACTATCTAATGCAGAATTTAAATACAAATATTTTTCCCATTACAAGTGTATTAAAATTCTGGACCGTTTTCAAGATATTTACCAAAAACCATAAATATGCCCAATTCATTAGTAAAGTTTATAAAAAAATTAGCCAGCTATGGAAAAACAACATGTGTATTTCAGAAATAGATTGTTACAGTAACGCATTTATCTTAGAAGATGTTCAAAATGTCTACCATTTTGTTCAAGGCATCTGTCTACTCTTGCTTGAAAGGACCTTTCCACATCTCGGAGCATTGCCGGTGTAATTGTTGCAAACACGTTGATTATTCTTTGCCGCATGTTCTGCTCAGTTGTTGGACGTTCCATATAAACAAGATCTTTTACATACCCCCATAAAAATATGTCGAGTTTAGTTAAATCGGGCGACCTTGCAGGCCATCTAACTGGTCCACCTCTCCCAATCCAACGATTTTCGTAAGTGTTATCTAACAAAGCCCTTACTTGTCGCGAAAAATGGGCGGGGGCTCCATCCTGTTGTAACCACATGTTTTGTGCCTGTATATTTGGTGGTAAATTTAAAAGGAATACAGGTAAATCGTTTGTTAAAAATTCGAAATACATTTGACTAGTAAGATGGCCGTTAAAAAAGTAGGGACCTACGACATGTTCTCCAACAATTCCTCCCCAAACATTCAGTGGCGGCTCGTGGGCCTATAAAGTGGGAGGGCGCAGAGGTAGAAAGGTAGGCCAATGCCCGCTGCAAGTGCCGCCGGAGGCTAATCCGCCAACGGCGGAAAACTTTCGGGGCGCCACGCCCAATTTTCGCCCAAAAGTCGTTAAAATCGTTAAAAAAACATATAGTCGTGGGGTTCCTTGTGACCAATATGTTTATATTTTAGAATAAGAAGAATTTAGGAAAAACGAATAAAAAACATAAACATGACGATAATGTTGTATGTAATTGTAATAAGCATATAGTTATTTCGTTTTTAAATATAAATATATAAAATATTTTAATAGTTTCCTACTAAATTTTTAATAATTAACAACAAACACGACCAACAGAATTAACAGCATCCTTCCCCGCTTGACCGTCTGTTATTAATTATATAGGTAAGTCCGAAAAACGCAAACGTAAATCGAGCCGAATATGGAACTACTTGATTGACCCAAAATACCCAAATAAAGTGCATTCTTTATTTCTTACCGCCCGTCGGCCAGCATCGACAATTTGTCCAATAGGAAGCCGACAACCTGTCTAAAAATAGCATGTGTAGCATGAATACCCAAAATATTATTAATTTATTGACCTATTTTAGATATTACCACGTTAATGAATTCCTCATAATTTAGAGGTCTGTTTTTTAAAATTATACCACTGATGAATCATTTTAACAAAATAATTTGCCGTAACTTTCTATTAAACAAACACTAAACAAAAATAAAATGGTTCAAAGTACTTATTCGGAATTACCTACTTTAGTTTAGCATCGTCAATCGTCACTATATTATTTCTCTAATCGCAAAATGTCAATCAACACTCTAGTCAAAACAAACGCGACAAGTGGTAAAAATCACAGATCAAAGGAAAGCCGTCACTCGGACGCAATAAGAATGTGTACGAATCGGCCATTCCAGGTGGCGGTGAAACCAGCCGTTGCCATAGCAACCTCGTAAACAAAATAGAATACAACGTGCTTTATGGCAATCTGTGACGTAAAATCAGGACGCGTGAACCTGGGCGAATGTTAGTAAATTGCTCTAGTACTTTAGTAGATAATTAGATAATGGTAATGCTAAATATGCTGAAAAATGTACAAATAATTATTAATATTATTATTGGCATAATAGGAATAGGTGTCTAATATTTTATGATTTTTTTATGGAATTTTTGGGGGGCACGTGCTCCTGTGCCCCACGGCAGGGACCGCCACTGCAAACATTTATTGACCAACGATGTTGGCGGTCCATATGTAGTATGATTTTTGGATTTTCGATAGCGTAATAGTGAAAATTATGCTTGTTGACACATCCATTGTTGTGGAACGTGGCCTCATCAGAAAATAAAACAATCATAAAAAATAATGGATTTTCATGAAGGCGGACTCGAACCCACTCACAAAACTCAACTCTACACTGAAAGTCATTTTCAGTCAAAGCCTGGTGCAGTTGAATGTGGTATGCATGAAAATGGTGAACTTTTAAAATTCTCTGAACTGACCTCTCACTTATTCCAACTTCTTCTCCCACACGTGCCTGACTGATGTTTGGATTTTCTGTAACTGTTAACAAAACTGCTAATTGATTTTCCTCATTTGTAACCGTTTTTATCCTTTCTTCTTTTGTGAAATCTATGCTCCCTGTTCCAAGAAAACGCTCAAGGAGTCTGCTAAAGCTTACTGGTTCTGGATGGCGCCTTTCGGGAAATTCAGTCGCATACATTCTACTGGCTAGAAAACAATTTTTATCACTCTTCCCCATTACAAAAATCATGTCAATGAGCTCTTCCTTTGAAAAATTCATTTTTTAAAATAAAATATTATCCCATAAAGTATACTTATGTATTTCGTAAGGGTAATGTCAAAATCAATTCTTAAATAAACATGGCTGGTCTGGTACCATGCATGGCTTCCTAGATCTTTTTTGTAATACCGTACCAATAAAATGGGCATATTTATGGTTTTTGGTAAATATCTTGAAAACGGTCCAGAATTTTAATACACTTGTAATGGAAAAAATATTTGCATTTAAATTCTGCATTAGATAGTAAAATAATATACAGGGTGCTCAATTTAAAAATCTTAAGGAAAACTAGTTTGAAAGTTGTCATTTTTGGAACCAAATTTTGGACACCCTGTATAAAATAAGAAAAAACTATTTAATGAGAGAGTATCGCCAGACTCCTTACATTTAGGTTCACACTTTGTAGCTCGGACAAAACTGATCTAAAACCGTTTTTTTTTTATTTTTTCCAGGCGTGCAAAACGTTTTTTTTATTGTTTTTAATTTATTGCTTGTGAATTACCAAAGCAAATTAAATAAAATTTTCGGAAATATGAAAGAACACTAAAAAGAACCAAAATATGTAAAAAAATACAGGGTGTACCATTTAAAAATTATATATTTTTTGTCGTCATATTTTTTTTGGATCACCCTGTATATGCGAAAATATTTTCCAGAAATACGCTTATATGTGCAGTATAGGTCTGCGTTCGAAGGAAATTCCTAACTTAATTGGTATAGAAGCTATAGATGCCTGACGCACTATTGCAGGACCCTGTATATATACATATATATATTGTCACGACTAACAACCATCCGAACGTTTTTGTGCTACCCTATAGAACTAGCTGCCCCGCCGTGCCCCTCGCTTCTTTGTCTGTATGAATCATCGCCCGGCTCCACGCGAAGTTTCGGGATAGCTGGAATTATCTCGATGGCTTCGTCGAGATCATATAGAGTGGCCTCGGAATACTTCCCGAATATTCGTGATAGATTTGAGATTATATATAAGCAGACCTAAGGCGAATGTTAGTCAGTCAGTCGGTTAGCAGTTCAGTTCAGTTAATCATTGAATGTTGAATAGATATTAGTGGTAAAGTTATAAGACTAGTTTAGTGAGTTAAATTGTATACAGTGGTAGTGAATAAAGAGAGTATTAGTTGAAAATAGCAAAGTTGTAATTCTGTTAAGAACCCACGGGAAAAACGTAACATTTGGTGTCAGAAGTTGGATTGTGAAGGGACCGGACTGGCGAAGTATTTTTCGAGGAAAGAAGTACAAGTACGTCAACGAGACCGTTTCATTGGTGGATTCTGGTAAAATTTTATACCATTCTATGGTCAATACAAGGCAACAAACGGCGGAAATGGAGCAAATAAATAAAATGTTGGCCGATTTTATGGATAATTTAAATGCTGAGAGGCGAGCCGATCGGGAAGAGGAAGAACGTAAAAAGCAGATAGAACAGGATCGGCTTCAGAAAATTTTACAAGACCAGGAAGATAAAAGGCAAGCAGAACAGGACCATCTTCAGAAAATTTTAAAAGACCAGGAAGACAAAAGGCAAAAAGAACAGGACGACCGGCTTCAGAAAATTTTGCAAGACCAAGAAGACAAAAGACAAGCGGAACAGGAACAGGAGGAACGTAGAAGGCAAGCAGAACAGGACCGGCTGCAGAAAATTTTAAAAGACCAGGAAGACAAAAGGCAAAAAGAACAGAACGACCGGCTTCAGAAAATTTTACAAGATCAAGAAGATAAAAGGCGAGCAGAACAGGATCAGCTTCAGAAAATTTTACAAGACCAGGAAGAGAAAAGGCAAGCAGAGCAGGACCAGCTTCAGAAATGGATGCTGGATGTAATTGTAGGCGAGCAAGGAAAATTACAGAAAATATTGGACGGACAAAATGAGAAATTTGAAAAAGAAATAAACAATATTCAAAAAGAACTTGGAAATGTACAAAAAGAAGTTGGAAATGTACAAAAAGAAGTAGGAGACGTACAGAAAGAAGTGAAGAATCTACAAGCAGAATTTACCAGACTAAAACATCAAGCACCCACCGAGAGGGCATTCACCTCAGGACAAAACATCAAACCTCCAACGTACGACTGTCAAACATCCTGGACAATGTACAAAAGACAATTTGAAGCCGCTGCTGTTGCCAACGGTTGGAATAATGAAGAAATGGCTACATCACTAGTGGTAGCGCTTCGTGGATCTGCCCTGGAACTACTGCAGACCATTCCCATCAGCCAACAAGGGAAATATGACATCCTTGTAGCTGTCCTGGAGAGACGATTTGGAGACCAACACCGAAGACAACTGTATCAGGCACAAGTAAAGTCTCGGCATCAGAAGCCTGGTGAAAACCTGCAAGAATTTGAGGCAGACGTCTCATTCAATTGGCCTACCCGGGAGCGACAGAGGAATTTCAAGAGGAACTTGCTGCCCAATATTTCGTGGATGGTATCAGAGATCCAGAAACTCAGAAAATGCTACGCCTAGCCAAATTTGATAACAGCAGTGAAGCTTTGGGTCGAGCCCTAGAAATCGAGGCGGCCTGTAACATCTCCAAGCCAAAAATCAGGGCCGTATCCATCCAGGAAGAAAAGGCGACAAACAGCTGTGAATTAAATGAGATGGGTGAAATTTTGAAGAAATTAACGGAAGTTCTTCAGGCCACGGCGAGATTCCGGGAGCCAATGGAAGATAGGCCACGTAACCGAAATATATCAAATCAGTGCTATAGATGTGGCAGAACTGGACATTTCAAAAGAGACTGCCGAGTACAACTACGGTCTAGATCTCCATCCAGAGACGCTAGGGCCCCCAAGTCAAATCAGGAAAACTTCAATTAGTCAACATTGCGGGGCGGGTGTTGGCTAAAGAAGATAAAGCCCCCAGGATCGTCTCCATAAAAAGCCTAGGAAAAGCCGCCGACAGTCTAACAATTACAGGAAAGATCAACGGAAGAGCCATAACAATTACTGTTGACACTGGTGCGGCGGTATCTTTGATAAGGTCCAACATAGTAAATAGAGTAGAAGTTCTACCCATATCAAAGAATGTAGTTTTACGTACAGTTACCGGTGAGACAGCTGAAGTACTTGGGGAAATGGATATCGAACTTCAACTGGGACGAATTAAATTACACCACACAGTGTTAGTCGCCGACATCGAAGACGAATTTATTTTGGGGATGGATCTCATCGGTCAACATGGATTCTCTTTTGACAACAAGCTTAAACTTCTGAAATTTGGCACCGAAGAGTTCATCCTTAACAAAACAGACGAGGGCACACCGACTAAAGTAGTGGCGGCATGTACTGTCAGAATAAGCGGAAATACCGAGCAGATAATTTTTGGGAAATTGGAGAAGGATTTTGGAGGCTGCATCGGACTTATCCAACACCACGATTTGCCTTGCAAACACCTCGTAGGCAAAGCACTAGTCAAAACCGACGGCGAAATACCGATAAAGATAGCAAATATTTCATCCAATTCCATCAAAATCAATAAAGGAGATGTAATAGCCACTTGCGAGCCGGTGCAATGGGTAACCAGTTGCGAAACGCAGTCAGAAGTAACACCCTCAACATCACCTAAGGAAGTCCTAGAACATTTCCATAAGTCGTGGCAACATCTGTCTTCCGAAGAACTGAAGAGAGCTAAACAATTTATCAAAGAGCAGAGCACAGCCTTTGAAAGGAAAAATGGCAATACTGGAAGAACGAACATCATAAAACATAAAATCGACACTGGAAGTGCTCACCCCATACGACAGCATCCTCGGAGGCTACCAGTGACGAAGCAGCAAGAGGTTACCACATTAGTCAACAAGATGCTTGACGATGGAATTATTGAGGAATCATCGAGCCCATGGTCGTCTCCTGTTGTCTTAGTCACCAAAAAAGATGGGACTACCAGATTCTGCGTAGACTATAGAAAGCTCAATGACGTCACCAAGAAAGACAGCTATCCACTTCCCAGGATTGATGACACGTTGACGACACTAGCAGGTTCTCATTGGTTCTCAACACTCGATTTAAAGAGCGGCTACTGGCAAGTAGGCATCGACGAACAAGATAAGGAAAAGACTGCCTTTTCTACCGGAAGTGGTTTATATCAGTTTAAAGTTATGCCCTTCGGATTATGCAATGCCCCCGCTACTTTTGAGCGTCTTATGGAGGTTGTTCTACGAGGCCTCACTTGGAAGACATGCCTGGTCTATCTTGATGATATAATGGTAATGGGAAAAACTTTCGAAGAGCACCTACAAAACTTGCATGAAGTTTTTACTAGAATCAAGAATGCTCAGCTCTTACTGAATCCAAAGAAATGTTTTCTTTTTCAACAAAAAGTTGAATTTCTCGGGCATGTTGTGTCATCAGAAGGAATCCAAACCGACCAACGGAAGATTACAGCAATCAAGGACTGGCCTCGTCCTCGCGACAAACATGAACTGCGGAGCTTCCTTGGACTATGTACTTACTATAGAAGATTTGTTGAAGGATTTGCAAATATAGCGGCACCTCTACATAACCTCACTGAAGAACGAGCTAATTATAACTGGGATCATAACTGCGATTCTGCGTTCAGGAAATTAAAAGCGGCTCTATGTTCTAGTCCAATATTGGGATATCCGGAACAAAAGGGTAAATTTGTATTGGACACAGATGCAAGTAACACCGGCATCGGAGCAGTTTTATCGCAAGTACAAGCAGGGGAAGAGCGAGTTATCGAATACTACAGTCGAACACTTTCGAAACCTGAACGTAACTACTGTGTAACCCGAAAAGAGCTTTTGGCAATAGTACGGTCTGTTGAGCATTTCCATCAATATCTATATGGGCAAGAATTTCTGATAAGGACTGATCATGCAGCACTTAAATGGCTTTTGGATATGAAACAACCTGAAGGACAGGTAGCCAGGTGGCTTGAAAAGTTACAACAATATAATTTTAAGGTTAAGCACAGAGCAGGGAGATTGCATAATAATGCAGATGCTTTATCCAGAAGACCATGCGCGGATAATTGTAAGCATTGCCAAAGAGTAGATCAACGAGAAGGAATTACTCGGATTAGGCAAACGAAATTTGAGGTTGATCAGCAGTGGACCACAGAGCAACTTAAAAAGGATCAGCTTGAAGATAGTGAAATAGCACTATTGCTAACAGCTAAAGGAGAACATCAACCAAGACCAAGCTGGAGCGAGATATCAACTAAAGGACTTGCTTTTAAAACTCTGTGGGCTCAGTGGGACTCCCTGGTGGTGGAAAATGGACTTCTTAAACGAGCCTGGGAAAGCGCCGATGGAAAAGTAGTGAAGACACAGTTAGTGGTACCAAGGAGGAAGATATCGGAAGTTCTGGAAGAAGTTCATAATGGAAAGTCTGGTGCTCATCTCGGAGTGAACAAAACGATTGACAAGATTCGCGACAGATTTTACTGGGTCAACTACTGCCAAGATGTGAAATCGTGGTGTCGGCAGTGCTCAACCTGTGCCGCAAGCCAAGGACCCAAAACAAGATCTAGGGGCAAAATGAAACAGTATAATGTGGGCCTACCGTTTGAACGTATCGCCATTGACGTAGCTGGCCCTTTTCCAGAAACAAATAATGGTAACAAGTACATTTTAGTGGCAATTGACTACTTCAGTAAATGGCCTGAAGTCTTTGCAATCCCCAATCAAGAAGCTGTTACCATAGCAGAGGCTCTTGTGAATAACCTATTCAGCAGATTTGGTGTTCCGTTAGAGCTGCACTCAGATCAAGGACGCAACTTCGAATGCAAGGTTTTCCAGAAAGTCTGTGATTTACTCAACATCCATAAAACACGGACGGGTTTAACAAGACCATTGAAGAACATTTATCAAAGGTCGTAGATGAACATCAGAAGGATTGGCACCAACACATACCACTATTTTTATTGGCCTATCGATCAGCAGTCCATGACACGACAGGGCTAACACCAGCCATGGTTTTATTTGGAAGAGAACTCCGCTTACCCTGCGACCTATTATTCGGAACGCCAGACAACCAGGATATGGAAATTCAAGACTACGCGGACTCCCTTAAGGAAAAGTTACTATACATCCATGAATTAGCCAGAGAAAACACGGAGAAAGCCAGTGACCGAATGAAGACACGATATGATCTCAAAGCTAATTCTATGGGATTTCAGGTGAACGATAAAGTCTGGTTATATAATCCGCAAAGGAAGAAAGGAAGATCTCCCAAGATAACGCCAGTATGGGAAGGACCCTATACAGTCATCAAAAGAATTAATGACGTTGTGTATAGAATTCAGCGTAGTCCCAGAAGCAAACTGAAAGTTGTTCACCTCGACAGACTGAAAGCATACCACGGACATGCAGTATCTGATCGGGACGACCAGGTTTAAGAGGGAGGCAATGTCACGACTAACAACCATCCGAACATTTTTGTGCTACCCTATAGAACTAGCTGCCCCGCCGTGCCCCTCGCTTCTCTGTCTGTATGAATCATCGCCCGGCTCGACGCGAAGTTTCGGGATAGCTGGAATTATCTCGATGGCTTCGTCGAGATCATATAGAGTGGCCTCGGAATACTTCCCGAATATTCGTGATAGATTTGAGATTATATATAAGCAGACCTAAGGCGAATGTTAGTCAGTCAGTCGGTTAGCAGTTCAGTTCAGTTAATCATTGAATGTTGAATAGATATTAGTGGTAAAGTTATAAGACTAGTTTAGTGAGTTAAATTGTATACAGTGGTAGTGAATAAAGAGAGTATTAGTTGAAAATAGCAAAGT
>MU182348.1:295424-310986 GCA_016904865.1 Pissodes strobi
ATGTGTCAGTATTGTGGATAAACCTGTATTGTAATGCATTCTGCCGAATTTTTCAAACCCCATCTATTATAGCGATTTAAAATTTTTAGGTTTTATTAATTTATTACTTTTTTATCAGCTGGAAAACTGCATTTTACACTCTAGTTTAATTTAGATTAGCTATTTTAAAAATCCAGACCAGAAAGAGCAGATATTTTTAAAAATGGACGACAAATTTAAACAGCTTTAAAAAGTTCAATTAGAATTTTTTTAGGTTTAAAGCTTAATGTTTCTCTATCAACTAGAAAACCCCATATATTGCTACATCTATTGTTTACTTTTGAATCGCAACTTTTAAAATTTAGAACAAAAAGGGATTTTTTTTTAAATGCCCATTTTTGATTGCTATTTTGGGTGACTAAATATTTTGCGATTTATTATTTTAACATCAAAGTATTATTTTCCTGAAGGTCAGCTGGAAATAAAAACACATTCTGCTGATTTTTGATTCGCCATTTTTTAGGTCTAAAACGCGAAAACATTGAAAAAAATTTGCGGCAATTTGGATGCTTATAAAAAATTTGCTATTTATGACAGCGATTTGAAATTTATTACCTCTCAATCAAAACGAAATTATGTATTTTGCCGAATTCTTGTTTAATTTCTAAATATAGAACAAAGTAAGACCATTTAAAAAATATACCGCAATTTTGGAGGATTATAAAAAATTTGCAATCTATTATTTCCGGTTTTAAAATTTGAGGGTGTATAAAATAATGAATGTATTATTTATCTATCAACTGGAAAATCTCAAATTGCGCGAATCTCTATGATAATTTTTAATGGTGATATTTGAAAAAAATGCCAATATTTGCAGTCTAATATACGGCTTTCAATGGAAAAACCGCATTTGCTGCTTTTCGTGGTTAATTTATATTCGCACTTTTTGAAATCTAAACATGGACTGCAAATTTAAAAGGTTTTACTGCTATTTTGTAGTAATAAGCGAGACCGGTCTTGGTTTTGCGGTCTTGGTCTTGGTCTTGCAGAAAAAGCAAGACCAAGATCAAGACCAGCTCCAGGTCTGCAAGACCAAGACCAAGACCGAACAGTGTAAGACTTATGCAATACCAAGACCTAGTATTGCAAAACTTACGCAAGACCAAGACCTAGCATGCAAGAGTCTTGCGGGCTTGCGTTTTTTTCGGAATTTTTATTTGTTGACATATTGCCCTTAATTCTGAGATCGAAATAGTTGGGCCTAAACATGAAGAAAAATGTTCCTATAAACGTTTGTCAAAAATCATTTTGTTTGTGAGCTAGATCATGCAGGGAAAGTTAGACCGTATTCCCTATTTGCGACGCCGCATTGTATGTAAGTAAATGAATAAGAATGTATTCAAGTAAAAACAACAGTCAAAATTTTAAAGAAAATTTAACTCATAATTACAAAAATCTAATTTGGATTTCAAACAAATTAAACAAATGTCACTACATTTCTCCATGCGTTCTTGCATATAGACCAGGAGATAGTGACCGATTCTTTTGGATGTGATTTTGGCCACTAAGCCCTTTGGAGGCTATAATAATACGCATAATCTGATGTTATAAAGTGATAAATTGAAGCATCATCCTGGGTTCTTCACATACAGTGTATCCGAAAAGGAATGTATTTTTGGGAACTTAAAAATTATAAGAGATAAAAATTGGTTAAGTGGAAAACGTTCTACAATATTTACTTGCTGATTCAATTCTGCTTTGATAATGAATTAATCTTAATGATTTTATAATTCATAATAATGAATTTTGTTTAATTTTTTCCATTTTTGACATATTTTCAAAAAACCAAAAAATTTTATTTTTGAAAACTGCTGATTTTATGTAATTTTTAAATTTCAGTTTGTATGTAAATACTATATTTTTTCAACAAAATATAGTACAGAGATTAACAGCCGTCCTTGTATTACGCTGTGTAATTTGGTTGTTGTTTTTTAATTGTTCTTTGTTGTTTGTAATGTTCATTGTAATCCGCAATATTATCTATTTTAATCCTGTTATGAGATATGAATGTTAAGTGTACGAGAGAAAAGCCCAATTTTGGCAAGTATCATGAATTTTTGTTTTTCTCTTAAAATAAATAATGATTTCTATGACATGCATATTATGCATTATATATTTTATCATTAGAAACCCTTTCTGTTATTTCATTTCGTTAACCCGTTTTTTTGTTTTGTGTGTTGTTGATGTGTAAACATCTTACGAAGCGGTATGAGAATAAATCTCGGCAAATGGGACGGAAATGTGGGGACGGAAATGTGTAAACTGATGTGACATCATAATCCATGCGCATTGAGGACCAAGCTAATTCAGGACGGCCGCGAAGGACGGCCGCAATGGCAATGACAGAAGTGGCGCTAGGGCGGTATTAGGTTTTCATGTCCTTGATGTCGATATAGGACATATGTTATCAATGTCTCGAGTACTAGCAGACTAGTAGTTGATTTTTTTCCAAGTAATTGTTGAACACCCGTGTGAAAAGAGCTTGTCTAGAGTTACATAATACCTACATACAGACAGCAATGCTTCGTTGATCGGTTTAAAGTTATAAAGTTACGAACATAAAAGTGTATAAAATTGCGATGTGTAAGTTGTTACTTTACCCATATTCACGAGGCGGGAAACCCAAATCAAATTATTACTGTAATACAGAAACTTCCTCTTGTTCCCATTCCATCATGAACACTATCTGTTTTGCCGTCACAAAACTTGTCAACAACCATTGCAGCGTCTCATTCGCAGTTTTGACGTGGTGAAATACGATCGCGATGTAAAAAGGCCCCTAAATAAGAACCATCCATTTAAATGGCGTTGTAAGTCGATATATTCTTGACATCCCGACGTCAACGTCTACATGATAAATTATCTCGAGATGATAATATCAGTTTCCCAATAATATTCGTCTGTAAACTAAACTGGCGTTTAGATTTTCTAGGCCAAGTTCAATTTTAAATTCTCGTTTATGCACTAAGATTCATCGAAAGGTGCAAGCAAATATAATTCTGTTAAATTTTAATACATAATTTATTTCTTTCATCTTCTGATGTAAGTTTAGTATGTTTACTTACCTTATTATACTATTTAATGACTGGGCATTTAAGTGTTAACCTCCCCCCCAAGACTCAGAGACGAAGTCACGCAAACTAACCCAGACGCAGACGATTTTCAAATTAAAAATGGTTGGCAACAGTGTTCATTGTTTTCAAAGCTTCACACCCACCCTTCGTAACCACTAAATGGTTACAGGTCATAGTTCGGTTTGTAGCGTTGTAAATGCTACAAAATCCAGTAGTGCGATTTCTTCTATTTTACTGGTCGATCTGTGTTGTCGATGCTTTCGTTATCTTACTTCCAAGCGCAACCCAAATAGACGTTCCCCGTACCGCATCAGAGGGTCCAGAGTTGGACGCGCATTACATTGTTTACAAACACCATCTCTTTAGGGTCTAGCGAATTGCTGTCAGTGGTTCCATGTTTTTTATTTTTAATATTATGTGCAAAAAGTTTTTTTTTAATTTTGGGCATGCCTTAGGTTATTTTTGCTTGGCGGAGGGCCATGCGTGAGGTGTAATATTAAAAATTTTTGTCAACAATGTGATGTGCGCGCAAGTCTGAAGCTCTCTGATGCGGTACGAGCAACGATAAGATGCAACCCACCAGTACCGATTAATGCTACTCCGAATTTCGCGAAGCGATGACTCTGTTTGGAGCGCCCGCCCTCTTGGCAGATGTCGTATATATTCTTTTTTCAAGAATTGACGAGCCTTCTTGGCTTGGACACTCAAGACGTTCAGACAAATAAAACGACCAGATACGATAAACTAAACTTAATTAACTGTCTTTAGAGTGTTTATGAAGACATTTAAGATTTGAATAAATAATTTAATTGGAATCCCGATGCTTATTTTGGTAAGTTAGTGTCAAAAGTCCCTTTCACTAATGCCTTTTATTCCTAAATTTCACGATATTCTTACCTAGGGTAGGTGTTTCTAAACTTTACTTCCCTGATTTTGATGCCCAAAAATCATTGATATATTCATACTAAAAAATTTAGTGTCGCGTTCACCTAACTGACTAGTTAAAGACTCACGCCTTAAATTATTGTTGAAACCGCTGCTGAGTATACCTGGCATATGGACCGTTTGTTAATCAATTAACAAATTGTGTTACAAGTTTCAATAACTAAATAGTAGCAAGGTATTTTTGTGATTTATTGATTTGCAACGTAAATAGTCAGGGTTAGTTTGGGTTAGCGAGCATCCTGCCTCTGAGCCACCATCTCGCTCGAGCACTTTTGTCGAAAATGAGTATAAGTATACGAACTGGCATAATACATTGTTAGTGGTTGATTATTATGTTTTTTCTCTTCGTAAATTGGCAGTAGGTGAGATGAACACTAACCCAAACTGAAAAGATGTACAGGATAATCCAAATAAGACTTTAAATGTCTTGTTACAGACTGTATCGCTCTCTAGCTTGGCTGAACTCGACTAGAGTCGACTTTACCCAAGTGAGCGTTAAAGAGCGGAGCCTTTTCAAATTTCGTCATAAACAAATGCTACAGCTTTGCTTAGTTTATATTTATTTTTATTTGCAAACACATTTTGGTTTGGATTATTCCAATATAAGGTACAGTGTATAAAGTACATTACCTTGTTTTACCTTGAAAGTTATTGAATACAGTTTCCATATTTATATTTATGTCTCAGTATGATGTACCTACTAGATACTTTATGATATGATAATAACATCAGGTCTGATTTTTGTCCCTTTCAGGGCAGTAGGTGTTCGACTAGGTTTCGTAAACATCCTTCAAAGGCTCTGGTTGTAAAGTTCAATTTGCTAGCTATTGTCTTTATAGATTTTAATACTTGGGCTCTTTTTAAGTTATTCAGGAAAATGCTCTTTGATCTGAAAGTTAATAAAAACATAACAATTAATTTGTTCGACACAAATGTAACCTTGAGTTTGTTTATTATTTCAAACCAATTGCCTGCAATACAATTTGGAGATCGTAAGAGTCATCTAAGGTATATTCTAGTTCATTTATCTAATTGTATTTTGGTGCATTATTTATCTTTGTTTTCTTCATCTTTCGAAGAGATTTCGTGTTTTCGTATTTTAAGTGTCATTCACCTATGAGCTTGACAGTTAGACAGACATTGACAGGTTCTATCGAATCAACGCTCCCAAGTAACGGTTCTCTGTAGATTTTTAAGGCGTATTTACTTGCTGCTTGGCGAATATGGTTTAGAGCATAAGTTCGATTAACCGAGCTGTGACATTAGATGGTTCTTCATGCGCTTGGACTCATTATTTCAACTAAGTTAAGTTGGCAACTATGTTTCGGAGGACGGTGCTGAAATTTGTTCCGCGAGTGATCAGGTATCAGGTTTTTCCTTTTTACGCCGTGCCGTCTTGGCGACGGACGAGTCGAAACTGTCGAGAGGTCCGCATCCTTTGTGGAGCCTTTTCGAGGTGCTTCAGCCTCATGGACTGGTTCAAATAATTGGGGTCAATATTTTATGATATTTTTGTTACGTTTATTTATTTCGACCCTAACCAATGCCAGTGGCTACCTATAAAAATTCTTATTGAGTTACGAGATTCCTACCTCCATGTGTCAAGTCACAAATTTTTCTTGCGAAATTAATTGTGTTTTCCAATCTTTATAGAAGAATTCCTATTGCGGTTGTTCTCATATGGCCGATCCTTATAATTGACTGTTATTGGTTTTGATGAAATGTCTCTCAACTGGCCTTTACCAGGAAGGAAAGGGGCCGTAGAACCCTATAGATTGTTCTATAGGTAAGATGACAAACTAGTTGGGTTATGAGTAATCTGTTCAATGCTAGATATTTATTTTTGTTAAGACAACCGATTGTGTTCAGGGTCCTCTCCACGGGTACCGCTTCAGCACCCGTATATCGCTTTGCCTTGATTCCGATATCTTTTTTTGCGTGTTTTGGGTTAAAACCACCACTTGCGTGCTATGCTCTTGTTGAATATAATCGGCTGGATGTGGTGTACCAATGTTTGGAAAGGTCAGGTTATGATGTGAAGTGCTTTGGAGATGTATGGACCCTATATATACTAAAACTGGTATTTATTTGGAGAATATTTTAAGATTAAGAAGACTTACTTCATGATTTGTAAGTAATATCATTTACCTTCTTGTAAGACTCTCTTGGCAAATTTAGATTTTCTACAGATTGAGTTATTATACACATGTCTTATTTTATATCTTTGCGGCAGAATAAAATTCATGAATTTTAAACCCTGTGCGTTATTTACCAACTCGTCATTTTAGTAACCTATTACTTGGTACTAAATGAAAAACTTTTGTATTCCATGCGTAAATTTAATCCAAAAGGACTTAATCAGCGTAACAGAGCGCTTTCGGCGACTGTATATATTCAATACAATCGCCGAAAGCGCTCTGTTACGCTGATTAAGTCCTTTTGGATTAAATTTATGCATGGAATACAAAAGTTTTTCATTTAGTACATTTCGTACATGCACACAGCCTTCACTCTTTATTTATTATTTCTTGGTATGCAGAATATTTGCCTAACAGTTTGTATCTGATACTGATATTAGTAAATATTATGTAAGCTTCTTTTCTATTACTTTATTGTTTGTACATGTGATTGTAATTGTACTGTATATTTGTTTTTTTTATATCAAGGGATCTCATCATTTATAGGGAAATAAAAAGTATTTATTTGGGGGAAATATTATGCCTTATTGAAAAGCACCTCTAAAAATTACTTCAGGATTGAATAACATTGTAGATTTTTCCTAGTTGAGTCCCAGTTAACTAGGTGGCGCCTAATATATTTATTAAAGTGTATCGAGGATCCACGATCCTTGCTCTCCACTGTATTACTGGCTGCCGTTCGCATCTATTGGTAAGTTTGCTAAATGGGTTTAGGAAAAGTTGCCATAATACGTGACGGCTCAATTTGATTCAATACCCAGAAAAAAATATGACAAACGCGCACTTTAAAAAAAAATTAAACTGTATTCTTCTGCTCAAGCTCAGAGCAACAATATTATTACTGCAAATATTTTTAAGTATGACATTAAACGCTACAGCAAATGCGGCGAGGTGAAAATGGCACCATTGCCTCGTTTTAGTTTGAAATGCAATTATTTCATAGATATACACGAATATTTTTAGCATTTTCTTCATTTTCCTAATGCAGCATGCTATTTTTTAAATAACTTAATGCTATTTTTGAAGTTGGACGGCTACTTCCGTTAGGTTTAGAAATCTTTTTACGATATTTTCTATGTATATTATAAAAAAGTCAAGTAAAACTTGAAAATCAAAGTTACTTTTCTCTTTTCAGATCATCAGACTTAATAAAGATAATAACAATAAAGCAAATGAAAATTAGCATTAACATCTAAAAACATTGTTAAGCGACAGACAAGATAATAGAGTCGTATTTAGAAGAAATAAGCCTTGGTCACTGTCATCGAATATGTTTTCTAAATTTCCATCGTCAGAACCTAGAAACTTAAAAATTCCAGATAAAAGTTGTTTGATTGATGACTAGCTACCTCCAGCTAGTTTTCTCCCCTTTTCTAGTTATTTGCAACTGTTGTCGGGTAACAAGATATTGAATGCGGAAAACTGGTTAAAACCCCGCTTAAAAACTGGAAAGATGCCAGAGAAGAACTCAGAAATTATGAAAGACATTTGTATCATATGAATTGTCTCGAACAAGCAGCTAAATTTTTAGATATTATGATGGAAATATCCGAAAATATGTTATTAAACATTGACAAGCATCAATGAGATCAAATAATTCATAATCGGGATAGCCATAAACCCGTAATTAAAATTGTGATGTATCTTGTTAGATTGAGGTCACCGTGACTCTGGAAGGACCTTTTAATATAAACGAATCTCCAGTTAAAGGAGAGGGCAGTTTTCTATTTTTACTAAAATTTTTAACGGAGGCAGATCATATTTTGGCTAATCACTTAAGCATAGCAGGTGTTAATGCAACGTTTATTAGCTGGTAAATCGAACTAAATAATATCGTCATTCAATTCGAATTTAATTTAAAAAAAATGTTGGCAAAATAAATGCTAGAAAATTGTTACCAGTTTTATGCGGCCAGACCACAGATATTGTAACGATCAGAAAACAGCAGTATTCTCGATTACTAATTAATATACATTTTGTCCACCATTCAGCTATTAAATTCTTATTTGCCATTATTTTATTGAAGTTTTTTTATTCAGCACTCCGAATCACCATAAGATTAAGGACAACTTAATTTTCCTAAGGTTAGATCAAATATTGATAAAATCTCAAAATAACACACAGAAAATAAATAATATATTGATCACATTACATAGCATATTATTACTTCTTCAGTTAAATAGGGGTTAAAAGCCATTTACCCCCGCATCTCATTGTGGCGATATCACCATCTGTATTGACAATATTCCTCTATTTATCGATCTTCCAGGAAGGGAGAAGAGGGTCGTACATATGGTTGCCTTAAGCAAAATTAGATATATAAAAGTGTAAATGGGTTTCTGTAGCTTGAACTCCAGTGTGGTTTCAAAACCTGCGTGTCAATAATATTAACTTAGGTTAAGATTTTTACTTAAATGATCTCATAGTTTCTTAATTATATAATACATAACTTGTAAACAGGTGGCGAGTTCTACTTTTAATGAATTCTGTATCTATTTCTCGTGGCAAGTCGATTTTATTGATCATATTCCTAGAAAGTGTCATTGCTTCATTTTTGTTTACATTAACTTTTAACAGTGTTTTTCGACTTTATTCATTAATTCATGATTCAGTTTACTTTGAGCATTCCTGGCAGAAACGGGGTTGTTTAAAGCTTTTATCGTGTAAACAGAAATGAAAAAATAGCTTCGAAGATAAACTCACAATACGTCATTTTAGCATAATTTATATTAACTTGTTTTATAGGTGCTACTTCACGATGAAAGATAATTGTGGACATACACCATCGTAATATGCCGTACTATTTCGGTACTAATTGTTTTCCACTATGTAGCATTAATTTCTATTAAATTCATTTCGTGGCTCTAACATTTCGAGAATCGAATTGTCGGCGGTTTGGCCTTGACCGTCATAGAAAGCACTTTTTAGTGGCGCTGTCTGTCTACCAGTTCGAGTGACGCGTTTCGATCTACGGTGTTTAGGTTTATAAATATTTGCTTCTGGGACCACTTGTTGTTGATTAATATTACAGATCATAAGCACGGAGCGAAAGATGTCTACTGGTGTCGAGCTCCAGTGTAGTAAAATTGGAGTTTGGATCTCGAATGTCGTCATTGCTTGGGGCAACAGGTTGTTGGAAAAACGTTATAGAATTTTGGTAGTACTGTCGAATGTGGCTTCTATGCATTGGGCAAAGCATCGACACGCTGTTAGTCAGTGAATGTCATTAATTAGCAAATACATTTTAGTTAAAACTGTTATATCTATTCTTTGTGTGGCCAGAGTATCTATTTAAATTTAGTAAAATTTGTCGAGTTAAGACTTTGGTTAATTATTTTAAATATTAACGATTGACGGTAGTGACTTGTGTGGTATGTGGCTCATAGGGGATTGGCTAGTTAATTTGGCACTTAAAAATTACATCTTGTGTAGTTGCGCATTTTTGTCCGCCCTCTTCATTGACAGAATTTGAACAAGGGATACTATTCGAAAGTCGGCCAAAAAGGCAAGAAAACGATGCCCTCAAACTATCGCCCAATTGCCTTGCTTCCAATAGTCCTTAAGTCATGGAACGTGTAGCCAATCAGCAACTACTCAAGTACTTCGACATCAACAAAATAATTAGCGATAACCAATACGGCTTTCGCAAATAGACACGAAATATAATGGCCTATGTCGCTCATATATGAAGTAAAGCTATTGAGAACTACTGTCATGGCATTGGCATGACGGATCGCTCAACAACTGCCGTCCTTCGGACTGCACTCTGTAGCTGGCGTGCCAGTTTCCTTAAGAACCGATCTCTGCATGTTGCAGTTGATGGATCCATCTCAGACATATTCACCATTAAGACGGGCGTGCCTCAGGGCGCAATACTTTCACCAACTCTCTTCCTCAAATATATTAATGACCTGCTAATCGAAACCAATAATCCTGTTTAGAGTTTTGCTGATGACATTACCCTTGTCTCCCAACTCAGATCAGAAAAACCTGTACCAGCGACTGAGACTTACAACCGCAGACAAGAGCAGAAATCTGGATTTTCAGAAGAGAGATGTGTCTCGCGTCGGCCACCCGGAGTTCACCCGGGATCTGGATAGCCTGGAACACCGCAGATATGTGGCCGTGATATCCCTGTTTTACAGATAATATTAGGGCGGATGTTCCCAGTATTTAGTCCGCCTCACTCTGCCCTCAGCAACGCCTGTCCGACAGTCACGATAGACGGCAAGTCACATTCATTCATCGTACAACTGGAAACACCTAGAATATCGCTTTTTAAGGACTTTTATCTGGCGCCCTACATCACTGTGGAATTCACTTCCAGGACATCGGTTTCCCCCTAATTACCACCTACCATTCAAGAACCGTGTCAATGAACAACATCACACACACACACACACACACACACTCTCTAGTGTGTGTGCCACTGCCATAAAGAATACTAAATTCGGGCTTAGCCACTGATACGATTATGTTGGTGCTGAAGCCGAAATATTTTCAAATAAACTTTGGAAGTGAATTTTCTAATGAGTCTACAAGAATCAAGTCTCTTTCGACAATATATAATACTTACAGTGTATAATTACTTTTAAAATAGGCATTTCTACGGAACAATTGTGAGCATGTTTTGTATTCGATTTTATATGGCACTGTTGGCGTACTAAGCAAAATGAATACAAAAAAGAAATCTTCTCTAAGGCATATTTTCAGTTGTTCGAAATAAAAAACTATAACTGAAGTTATATTACGATCAACATTTGTCTCCAAAAGGCTTGTGCTTAGAGTCAAGCAATCAAGACCATTCACGTAATCCTGCTGTTCCTAATCTGCTTTAGCCAAACTTGTTGGACCCTTGACCCTTTTCCGGATCATTTGCGGGCTTTCTTGCCCTCGGCTAACGAGTTTATCTGGTGTGAAGTAGGTTTTTCTTAATTTGACGTTTATAGTGTATTAAAGTTCAATATTTACAGAAACTACAAAATAGTTATGTTCTAAGGTTTAAATGTGCGGGTATATTCTATCATCATGCACAGTCAAAACCATATCCTGTGATAAGTGTAGACAATTTGGTGTGTGTTTAAAACGTATCAGGACATTTTGAGGCGTTGTTCGTGTTATTAGACAAAACATGTATCTTCATATTTGCCGGTTGCTACTTCTACTAGTGGATGTATGATACAGAACAGCAGGTTAAATAAACTGCTGAATAATTCGACAATTCAAGGGGACCAAGGGATTTTTTTACATAATACTTAAAAGATAATTTATTTCTGAATACGGAGTGTTTGGCTGAATTTTTTTTGTTTGAAACTTCTTGGTGCCTAGAAGTTGTTTTTTAACCAAAATTTCTAGGTAGCGGGTCTCCAGAAAAGATTTTGACAGACGATTTTAACGGCCTAAATCTACCTCTTTTGTAAAGAGTGCAATTTTATTTCTTTAATTTCATGGTGACCACTGGCTATCCGAATTGGTAAATCTTATTAATTCTGTTTTTGGTTGTTTTACTGATATAATATTAAATACAAAAGGCAATTAAAAAAAAGTGTTTTTAAGGAAGTAAAAATGCTTGGCTTCCATTGTTTGTCATTCATTTTTACAATGAACAATAAGGTCTCTTATCATTAAGGATCTGAAAATTACAGAATTTTGGAAAAAAAAATTAATTTCATAAAGGAAGGATGATATTAAAACTTTTATAAGGAAGAGACCAGTTTTCTTTAAACAATTCAATTGTTTTTATGGAAACCCGGTAAGTACATAGAAATTTAAATTAAAAACGTCCTTCTGTGTTACTGTACTGTAGACAGTAAAATGTTTCAAATGAAAAAAAAATCCGACAAAACAGAAATAAATTTTCTGTTAAATTGAGCAAACCGCCCAACAATATCTTTATTCGTTCATAAAATAGTTGACTCCAATATTAACGCAAAAAATCGCTTGGTCTGACGCTTGTATTATTCAGTTTATATTCCTATAGTCGACCAAGGAACGAATCCACGAGAGCTTCCCTATGTATTAAAATCAAATAAAACCGACCAAATGTAAATCTAAGACGTCTTAATCGCTTTAAAGCCACTTAAAATTACATTTTGTGCATACGAAAATCGAACTGGGGATCTCTTGTTTTGTCTGGTAGCAAATAGAACAATGGTTATGGTGCTTTTTATGTAGTCGAGAGATCTCGAGTTCGATTCTCACGCGACTCCAGAACTTTCCACAGAATTTGATTTTAATAATATACTATGATTGTGGGTGAGTTTAAAATTAGTTTTGCTTATGAAAAAACTAAAATGACGTAAACGTGACTTAGCTGAAATGAACCACTTAGATTTGACTTTAATGCGTCTGCATTTTTTTACCCTTAAGAAAATTACTGAACGTTGTTACATTTGACATCCATTCCATGAATGAACTGAATGTCCTCCGCGATTTCCGGACCTTCCTGCACTTGAGTTATTTAAAGGAAAGTCTGCTTACAACAAACCAATTACTTAGTAGTAATGACGACTGCTTTCTCCTTCGATTTGCCACTCATTCAAGCACAAATAGTATAGAGCAAATTAATAAAACATTTTCAATCAAAACGACGCAAGGCAACCACATGACGGAGTGGTTGAACTTGTCGTGCGGACATTAGTAAGCAGATTTGATGTAAATTAGCACAGCTTTTAGATTTTGATAAGCATCCACTATACATATTATTCGCTGTTTAAAGGGGATTAAGCCACGATTGGAATTCAATTAGATAAAGACAAAACCAGACTTGTGCGGGCATTAATAAATGATCGACTGGAGCGAATTGAGTCGAGTGCATAATACATCAAGAGGGATCCACCATATAGCCCGAGATTAGTTCTATCTCTACCGAGACAATCGCTGGCTTAAAGAGCAGCACAATTATTGGAGACTATAGAGCTGAGGGACAGATTTTTGTATAATATTATGTGTAGAGTGACTTCTTACCAAACAATTTCCGATAAGCTGTGTGTCTACCCGATGCAAGTGGAATAAAGAACTGCCGTATTTAATTTTTGACTATATTATACTAAACAGACAGTTAGTTAGCAACCCTATAGTCTGGTGGCTTGTGTCTTGGCGTGACAATTTTACTGAAGGAAGTGTGGAAATTGGCTAAATTTTTTAATGTGAAAACATCTTATGCGGTGGTATGAAGGTTAATCTCGGCAAATGGGGACGGAAAGTGAAGGCCTATGTGACCGGGTATGACCAACTTAAAATGTACTGCATCCACGCATTGAAATAAATAGCAAAATATATATACTGATCGCTCCTCGCATTAGTTTAGACCCCGGCCTGTTCAACAATCAAATTTTATCAGAGAAAGATAGCAAGTTCGGGCAGATGACGTGGAAGCGACGAAAGTCAAAGATAGGGGTTCCTCAATATATTATTATATTATATTCGCAGTGTATTTGGATCCATAGGTTGATCTTATTCCTGGTGACATTAGATTTTCATGTCGAGTTTGTGCAGTGAATTAATCCACTCTGAGTCAAGCTGCCAGTAAGTATTATTAAAAAATCCTAATTAATATTATAAATGCGAAAAATGCGAATGTGTTTGTTTCTTTCTTACGCTTTCACGCATAAACTACTCAACCGATCATCATGATATTTTGTACAAATATTTTCAAGAGTATAGTAAAGGACATAGGATACTTTTAGTTTTTACCCGCGGCTTCGCTCGCGTTGATTTTTGCGGCTAGTTTTAATCCTATTTTCCACGCGTAAACTACTTAACCGATCATCATTAAATTTTGTACAGATATTTTCAAGAGTATAGTAAAGGACATAGGACACATTTTGCTTTAACCTGCGGCTTCCCTCGCGTTGATTTTTAAGGTTAGATTTAATTCTATTTTCCACCCGTAAATCACTTAACCGATCATCAAGAAATCTTGTACAGATATTTTGAAAAGTATAGTAAAGGACATAGGACACTTTTAGCTTTTACTCGCGGCTTCGCTCGTGTCGATTATTACGGTTAGTGTTAATCCTATTTTCCATGCGTATCAATCAATTATCAATTTATTGGGTACGTTCACAGAATTTTTAGACACTTAAACCTATTTTAACATAAACTAATCTAATGGCTCGATACATAGCCGGTAAGGCGCTTGCATCCTACACATGGATGCTCTAACAACCTCACAACTCAACAGTTATATCGCGCAAACTTGGGCAGATGGATTACCCAATTTATGTTACCTATAGGCAGGTGGCAATGCTGATGCAGACAATTTAACAACTTGGGCTATGCCCTTCAAGTTCTTTACAGTTATTTGATTACTAACAGCTGACAACAGCACTAGGTGACTTGTTTTCAGGGAAGGAAAAGGGTGAGGGGAGCTACATATGGGGAAAAAGCACACTGAAAACTCCCATGTCTTGGTTCTTTGGTGGGCACACTCACATTCATACTCTCTTTCATTCTTACTTTCATACGTACATAAAGCTATTAGTGATAGCTTACATGAGGTGTGGAATATAACGTTTCTTAGAGCGCAGACACGACGTGGCTGCTGTTGTTCGACGGATTGTCGTTAGCGGCCGGGCCGTATTTATATGGTTGTCTATTCCCTTAGCAAGCCCCGCCCACCATACTTTTGAGCATAGTGGGTGGAGCCAGCCTCGGACTAGTATCGACGGTGCAGGAAAGTACACCTTCTGTGCTCCTGATACTTTCAATTTTTCAAGAGTACACAGGGGTGGTTTAAAGGGTGATTTTCCATGCGTAAACTACTTAACCGATCATCATGAAATGTACAAATATTGATGTGTAAACATCTTACGCAGCGATATGAGAGTAAATCTCGGCAAATGGGATAGAAATGTGCAAGCCGATGGGACGGAAATGTGCAAGCGGAACGCCAGAATATAGGCAACCAATTCCAAGTAAGTAGTTGCCTATATTCAGGTGTCACTCGGACTAAGGTGGCATTAAATTTTCATATCGATGATGTCGATATAGGATATCAGTGTCTCGAGTACTAGCAGACTCGCTCAATATTTATTTCTTATACAGTAAAGAGTTATACATTTCAGATAGACTTTTCAAATCTATTCCATAGGCGTAAAGTGGAAAAGGGGAGGGTTAATTTAAAAATAATCATATCACCCCTGAAAAAGCACCTACTTTATTACTAAATTATTTTTGATAATTCACTGGTGAATCATATTAAATGTTTTTCGGTTTTAAAACCTATAGTCAGTGGTGTAGGAAAAGTACAAACAAACATTTATAAAAGTCTTTATACATGCAGTCATTAAGCTCTGCTTTTCC
>MU182348.1:348722-385363 GCA_016904865.1 Pissodes strobi
ATAGGTGGTGTTGTGTGAAGATTTTGAAAATAAATATTAAAAATAACTAAAAGTATGATTGTGAGTAAAGAAAAATATCATAGAATATTTAAGTCACAAAATTATGAAGTAAAGGTGAGTGGTATCTCTCTGGAAACAGTGAACACATTTAAGTATCTGAGCGTTATATTGAATAGAGGAATGTATTTTAAAGAGCATGCTAAGTTTCTGATTAGGACAATATCATTTAAAATAAATTATATTCATAGGTGTTCTCCTTGTTTGAATCGTTGGACAAAATTGATGTTATATACCGCCATTGTCATTCCTCATTTTTCTTACTGTTCTACAATTTTACATTTATTATATCAAATTGAACGGTCTCGTTTGCAAAAGCCACAGAATCGAGCCATGCAGATCATATTGCATCGTAGAAAAACTACTCGTATTAACGAAATGTTGCTGACATTAGGGTGATTAACTGTAAAACATTATCTATCTTACCAAACACTAATTTTAGTACTAAAAATTAATAATAAAATGGCACCATCTTATTTATCAGACAAGATACCTTTTAACTATGATGTGCCTACGTATCCTACAAGGACAAGAAATGATTTTTACTTGCAAGTGTCCGCGCTTCTCATGAGCAAGACTTATAGTGGTCCAAAAAGAACGGTACAAGTGACACTTCCTATAGAGCAAAGACCAGCAACAGAACTCAAAAATAGGGACTATAAACTCAACTCTAGGTTTGGCACAGTCCAACCAAGACTGAGACAAAAAGCCTGACAAAAGGCAAGTGGTATATACCTGAGCGTACTTCCCAGGGAAACAAGAAGAACCTCCTCTTCAAGTGGTCCAGAATCTGGTAGAAGGAACAGACAACTAATTTTGGACTGCAATGCGAATGCACACCACACTATATGGGGCAGCACAAACATCAATAAGAAAGGTGAGAAACTTTTAGAATATTGGTCTTCAAAAAACTTAGACATTATTAATAAAGGTAACAAACCCGCATTTATAAATGTGGTAGGAAAAGAAGTTTTAGATGTAACAGTAGCTACCCCATTTATAATAAACTACATAACCAACTGGCATGTCTCAATGTCCGATCACATGCACATTCGCAGCATTCGCTTCGACATATCCGTTGAAAATACTAAAATGGTTAGCAACTGAGGGTATACCATGGTGGAACAAGACACTAAACAGGCTAAAGACTGAGTCGAAGAAAACCTTCAACGAAGCCAAAAGACTGGGGAAATAGGATAAGTGTCATAAAACCCTATCCGAATATAACAAAGAGCTTCGGAAATCCAAAAGGAGAGCATTTAGGTCCTTTTGTGAAGGGATTGATGAATTAGCACCGTCCATTCGGCTACAAGAAGTCCTATACAAAGGGCACTCAAATGACATCGGCCTACTAAGTTCTATCCAAAGAGCACTCAAATGAAATCGACCTACTAAAGAATAAAGCCGAGACATCTGAAGAAAGTCTAAGGATTTTTCTAGAACTACCCTTTCCCGAGTCAGGCATAATGCCCAAAGAAGAGCTGGCATAAATAGACGAGCCCATTGAAGGAGCTCAGCGGCCTACAAGCTGCGTAAAACGTCTAGCCAACAAATGTTTACAAAAAACAGGGTCAGATGAGCGATAGATAGCTTTAAACGCTAATAATCCCCGGGGATAAGAAGGAATCTTTCCGGCCTTGTTACAACAAGATATAGAGGACCTACTACCGCACATTCAATCAATCTTCATAGCCAGCTTTGCACTGGGCTACATTCCCTAACACTGGAGGAAAGTTAAGGTAGCGTTCATGCCAAAGACAGGGCGACGATCACAAGAGTCTTACAGCCCCATTAGCTTAACCTCCTTCCTTCTTAAAACGATGGAAAAGAATATCTATAGGAACGTCAGAAGAAAGTTCCTTTCTATTGCTCCACTGCATGCAAAATAATTCGCATACCAACCATCGAATGGTCTTCAAAATCTTGTCCGAGATGAAAAAGAAGTGGCGCTCTGTGCATTTCTAGACATAGAGGGTGCATTTGACAATACCTCACATGAATCCATTCAGCGTGCCATAACCTGCAGAGGAGTAGGACCACACTACACAATGGATACAATCCATGCCAACCAGCCGTGAAGTAACCGCGACTTTTGAGAAACAGGCGGCACAGTCAAAATATTAAAGGGATGCCCTCAAGGAGAGGTTCTATCACCCATGCTTTGGTCTCTGGTTTTGGACGATCTACTAGCTGAAGCAGGCTTTGAAGTTCAAGGTTACGCAGACGACCTAGTTATACTAATAAGAGGCAAGCATGATAACGTTCTCTCAAAAAGTATGCAAAGTGCAGTCAACGTTGTCAGCACATGGTGTATACAGGAAAGACTTCCCAAAAAAAGCCGTAGTCATCCCATTCACAAACAGAAGGACGCTGAACCTTAAAGCACCCACTTTGGGAAAGAGAACGGTAGAGCCTTCAAAAGCGGTTAAGTATCTTAGCATCGTTCTTGATCAGGAACTAACCTGGAACCCACACCTGGAAAGAACTATCAAAAAAGCAACGGCAGCGCTCTGGGCCTGTCGACGACTCTTTTGTAAAATATGGGGCCCAAAACCATCCATCATCTGGTTTACTGTTGTAAACCCTATTATAACCTACGCCTGCTTAGTGTGGTAGGTAAAAAGAAAGGAAATCACAGCACAGCGAAAGCTAACAAAAGTACAATGGCTTGTCTGTCTGGGTATACTATGGGCTATGAAAACGTGCCCCAGAGCAGCTTTGGAAACCCTACTGGAGGCATGGAGGCCTGGAGCAGTGCACATATATTCACTTAGATACAAAAACTGAAGTTACGAAACCTGACTGGTCATCTTAATATCCTGAAGGACTTCCAGATAGAGGTGATGACCAAACGAACCGATACAATGGAAACAAAACTCCATTTTGATCGCTCCTTTGAAGTGGTAATTGAAGACCATAATACTACAGGGAAAATACTAAGACAACTAGAGAGGGGATCAGGTACACAGATGGACCAAAGATGAAAGAAGGAGTGGGATCTGGAGTTTAGGGACCTAGATGTCGAATCTCTGCACCTTTAGAAAACACTCCCATCATCTTTCAAGCAGAACTAAATGCTATCAGTATAGCCATCTCTCATCTCCGAATGTGCCAAAAATGGCCTAAGAGGTTGAAAGATCTATATCCTATCAGATAGTCAAGCAAGCAGCCTTAAAACCGCTAACATCTAGCAGAATCAACTCCCAGCTAGGGTAGGATTGTCGGATGGCTGCAGATCAACCGGCAAACAGAAACAGACTCACCCTAATGTGGGTACCAAGGCACGAGAGCGTGGAAAGGAATGAAGCCGCAGACCAGCTCGCACGAAATTGTGCACAGACTGCCTTTTGCGGGCCTGAAACATTATGTGGCATCACTAGAGGGCCCGTAATGAATGAACTCAGGGAAAAAAATTCGGAAATAGACACATTGGGCCACTGCACCTGGGCAGAGACAGGCCAAAAAGACTCATTTCTCACTCGCCTAGCTACACAAGCTTCTTAAGCTACAAAAACAAATAGATAAAACTGGTCGTAGACCTTCTCACTGGGTATGGCGTCTGGAGGTACCACCTCAAGAAAATGGGGAAAACCACTGACGAACAATGCAGATTCTGCCAAACTATGGCTGAAACGTCAGAGCATATACTCTTCGAATGTCAGACACTGACTCGCCAAATGTTGAGGCATCTCTAAAATACCCTTCTGGCACCTTAAGATCTACAAAGCTCAACCCTCGAAATATTCTGAGGTTCTCGAAAGATATACGAATGTTCGTGTAACATAGAAGGGTATACACAAGAGATCAATTATTGTGGATTGTGGTCGACGTGTTGAAGGGCAAATCTTGCCGAGCGACCTCGCTACCATACCATACTATACCTCCAGACCTAAAAAATATTATTAATCTAAATGTATTTAAAGGAAAGCTGGGATATTATTTACTAATTGTGCCGAATGTACAGTGAAAACTTTGTATTTTATTTTTGAGTGCATGTTGGCCTGTATTGTATAATTTGTTTTGTATCTGTTGCGACTATGGTAATTTTACCCTAATCATGTGACCTCTTATATTTTGTTGTTTTTAATGTTGATTGGCACTAATATAGCAAATTTTAAATTTTATATCTATGTAAACTGCAATAATTTTAATTTGTATGTTAATTGATAACTAAATAATGGATGGTTATAGTTA
Source organism: Pissodes strobi (assembly GCA_016904865.1). NCBI lineage: Eukaryota > Metazoa > Arthropoda > Insecta > Coleoptera > Curculionidae > Pissodes > Pissodes strobi. Next base: position 352,974 of record MU182348.1, read on the forward strand.
TTATTAATATTATTATATTATTATGATTTAGCGTTACGGCATTCGCACTCCCTCTAAGGGTAACATTCAGTTATCCCAGATATCCCGGAAAACAAATCGATTAAGCTCTGAGGGAACCATTTCCATGTTATCGGATCCTTGGTGGCACCTACGGATTTCCTACAAAATTTCGGACGGTACGGGCTGTTGCGAGAAGTACTGCTTTCTCCATTAATTTGAAGATATGTTCGCTCAATCCGAATTCCTTGATGTTAATTAACAGGTTCTTTGGAATGAGTCCTGTTGATGACACAATGATTGGCACCGTTCTTACTCTCTCCAATCCCCATTGTTGCCGGATTTTCTCTTGTAAATCACTATATTTGGCGATATTTTCGGCGTCCTTGACCTGCAAATTGTTGTTGTTGGGTATGGCGATGTCGATCAGCGTGGCTTCCTTGGCCCGCTTATCTACGAGAATGATGTTCCTTCTATTGTGGGTCGCCGTCTGGTGAGTAAGCACAATACGGTCCCAGTAGATCTTATAGTTGTTACTTTCTAGAACAGATTCGGAAGTGTTTTTATAGTAACTTACGTTTTCCGTCTGCAGCAGCCACAGCTTGTCTGCTAGTTCCTGGTGGATTATCTTCGCAATTGCATAATGCCTGAGTTTATATTCTGTTGCTGGGAACGTTTGGCATCCTCCTGTAATATGCTGGATGGTCGCAGTGGTTTGACAGCCGTATCGACATTGATCATCTGCCACCGAAGCACTTGATCTTGAATAGCAAACAGAAAGCCCTCGGTTTCGGGGAACATTTGTCCTGAAACTAGCCAATAGTTCGACGCTGTATTGTCGACGTGATCCTTGGTAGCTTCATTCGCATGCCTCCCATGTAAGGGCTTTTGCTTTGCATAGCGGTCTTGAACTTGGTGTTCGTTTAAAAGCAGTGGTATGGAGTCATCTGCGTTACAAACTGCCCTATGAACTTCTGAGGAATTCGCTTTCCTGTGAAAATAATTTCGCAAATTACTAATTTGCCGATCTAATTGTGTACGTAGATCCGCTAGACTTCTTCCACCTAGATGCCAAGGTTGTTCTCTTGTAAGTGAGGCTCTTGTTCTACGCTGGAAATTTTCAATGTCAGTGCCGGTCCATGCTACCAATCCAAACGAGTATCCAAGAACTGAGACGGCATATGTATTGATAGCCTTGCAGAGATTTTTGCTGTTAAGTTGAGTTTTTGCGAAACATTTTACCCTTCTAGTAAATTCTTCTGTTAACTAAGCCTTCATTGCGCCATGTGATATGCGCATTGTTTGTTTCATTCCGAGGTACTTGTAAAATTCATCTCCCTTCATTGCATCGATGTTCTGACCGTTCCTAAGTTCAAAGTGACCTGGACCTATTTTGCCTCGTACGATGTTCACTATAGGGCACTTTCCAGTCAAAACCGCATTCCTATATCTATGGAGAATTATTGTTCTACAATCTTCAATATTTGCTATAGCTGATTTTGGGTAGCTCTCACAAGTTTTAGATCATCCATATTGAGCAAATGATTGACTTTCTCTCTTGCATCGTTGTTGTTTTTGATATTGTATCCATAGAAAGAAGAATTCAGCTGGTGGGATAGAGGGTTCATCGCAATACAGAAGCATAGCGGGCTTAGAGCGTCTCCTTGAAATATACCTCTTTTTATTGGTATGTTTTCGGTGGTAATCCCGGCATCATTAAGATATATTTTCGTTTGCCAAGATGTCATGGCATGCCTTAAAAAGTTAACAATGTTAGTCTTATATATTTGAAGAATCTTTAGTAGCCACTCATGCGGCACAGAGTCGTAAGCCTTTTTATAATCGATGCAAGCCGTGTACAGATTCCTACGTTTAGAAAATGCCTGGTTACAGATGACAGAGTCGATTATGAGTTGCTCTTTGCACCCCCATTGAACCCTTAGCGCCTGTTAGTCAGCAATGATCTTGTTTCGCTCACAGTGGGCATATAGCCGATGCGCTGAGCAGGTTGTTATCACTTTGTACATTATTATGAGACACGTGATTGCCCTGTACTTGGTTGGATCCTCCGTGTTTTCCGGGTCCTTTGATAGAAGGTATGTGGCACCCTGGAATAGAAAGTGTGGCATATTTTCAGGATGGGCGATTACGTCATTAATTAAATTTGTTAATTTTTCGTGGGTACATTGGAGTTTCTTGAGCCAGTAGTTCTGTATTCCATCTGGGCCAGGTGCCTTCCAGTTATGAGTATCTCTGATGACGTTTGTAATTTCTGCTGTCGTTAACGGCTCGTCAGGCAATTGGTAGTATTCCTGAGAGGTTCGGCGCTCCCCCGCAATCCAGTCGCTTCAACGTTGCACTGGGCCGGTGTTCCCAACTGTTCCCTCCAAAATTGTTCAACATTATCACTACTGCGAAATTTGTTGTTCGATTCTCTAGCCCTCGTATTTAACGCTCTGTAGAATATTTTTCTGATCGTTGAAATAAGACATTACCTCGTTTTCTTTTATTACTCGATTTGTACCTCTTTACAGGCCCTGAAAACACAGATAATTTTAGTGTTAGAGTGTCAAGACATTGCTGGTGTGTTTGGCTTTCTGGATCATCACCAGCATGGATTCGATATCGAGTCATGATTGAAAGAACGCAAGCTTCCAGCCTATGGGACCTTACTCCATTGATGTATTCTTTTAGCCTTCCTATATCTCTTCGTATGTTATCAATCCCAGCATTCAATCTTCTTTACCAATGAGGTGTTTGTGGCTCGTCCACTGTTTGCGCAATTCCCTTTGTTCGTACGTTGGTTCCCAGGATTCGGGCAATGGCCCTTCCAGCGCAGTAGATTAACATAATATGGAAGTGGTCCAACGTGTTCGCCTGGGTGATATAGTTTGGCAGAATTCGGTTGTTTATAATAGTAAGGGCGATTCCTAGTTTCCTTTGAGGAATTCACCCTAGGTAATGGTGGCCTACTTAATGGGTCGGTGCCATTGTACTCCACAATTAGCTTTCTCATCTCTGAGAGAAGTTTTTCGAATAATGCTTCGGTGTCCACATTATCTCTATTTAGATCACGTGCCCCACCGTTCACCTGTTGCTCTGCTACTTCAGGCGTCCCCCTGCGTGTCCAGCATCTCCGTCCTAGTCACCATTCCCGTCATTACCGTGACTCTCATTCTCATCATCATCATGATCCTCATTATCTTCGTTGTTTTGTGCAGGTTTAGCAGTTCGCGTCCTACTTCTTGTTTGATGGTGTTAAGTCTCGTAGCTGGGATGAGATTGTTTCTGATGATAACACGATATTGATCTGCAACTCTCTGCTCTGTTACAAGCGGCTCTGGATAATCTCTGCAGAATTCAGTATGCAGTCCTTGTCGATAGCCGATGGTCTCTCGTTCTAACTGTGTTACCCTAAAATAGATACGCATTATTGATTCATTCATGGACGGTGTCCATTTCATGCGTCGTCTGGGTAATCCTGCCTGAGTGAGCGCTGACTGAAGTTCCTGCGCAGCACCCTCAGCGGGCGGTATCTGGGTTCTTAGGTGACACCTGTATCGATATTGTGGCTATATTATTATTATTATTAATAATAATAACAATATTATTATTTTTATATAACAGCACTTTATTACGTCACTTTGCAGACCGATGGACCACCCATCTGTACGTGAAAGCGACTAAAGTTTTAAGCTCATATATTTTTTCCTAGAGGCTGTTTTTAGGACCAGTTATAATATAGGTTGTACTTCATTACGCAGATCAGAAATCGATTATTAGCATATATAACCAACTATAGTGTTTTTGACACAAAAATAATCCTATTGATTGTAATAAATGAATCATTTTCAAGAAACCACCACTTGAGCGTTAAACTGTTTTAAAATATACAGAGTTGTTCTTAATATTTTGACGAACACAGGAGGGTTTATTATGCGAAATGGAAGAAAACTTGAAATGCTACATAAGTTGTGTCCATTGAAGAGAAATGCTAGAATAGTTATTTATGCAACAAGTGTGTAAAGTGATCTTTTTTTTATGAATGGGAATATTGTCGCATGAGCCGTATGTGAATGCGACAATCCCATGAATAAAAAAAGGGTACTTTACGCATGAGTAGCATACAAAATTTTTCTACTACCGAAAAATATATGAAAAAATTAAAATATTATTAAATTACTTTAGGCACTAGTGCGTAAAATAATATATTTTACGCACTGCTCTTAATGTCAAAAAATATGTCAGATTTAATTTACGCACTAGTGCGTAAAATAACTTATTTTACGCACTGCACATTAAAAAGGCCTATTTTACGAATCTTAGAGAGTGCGTAAAGTAAATACTTTGCGCACGGTAGTAGAAAAAATATATTTTTTTTAATATATATCATATCAAACTTTGTCTTCTTAAATCTTAAGTAACTTATCCTGCCCATTTTCACGCCATTAAAATAAACCTAGCATTCTAAAAAGTTTGATACGTCTCACTTTTGCTCTAAAAATCATTGTTTTCGAGATATTTACTTTTGAAAATTTACATTTTAAACATTTTAAAACTGAAACGGCTTTATTTATAACGAAACGGTTGGCATTTTCCTGTTTTAGTTTTTAAAACCATCTTCTGACTTCAACTGAACCACACAACCAGATGTGAGTGGAACTCAAAAAGTCTATATTTTTGTAAATGTAATTTGATACACGGATTTTAAATTTAGGAATATTAGTAATTCTTCAGAGTAGCACAAAGAGAAGATATAGTTTTATTTTAAATTTTGTCTAGTGTCAAGGGACTTCAAAATGCATGCAACAGACAAAATTTATACACTCACCTGAACTGCTATTAAGTTTGACTCCTCTGTTCATCCATACTACTCTCCAAGCAACGCGCGACGAATTTACATTTAAAGACAACGTTAACTATAGATAAAAAATGGAAGAATTCTGGAATTATTGTATAATTTTTTCTACGTAGAAGCATATATAAATATAAACGCGCTCGTGCTATTTTATTTTAACCCTATAAGTAAACGAATCGATTTTACGCGGTAATACTCTTGAATGCAGTAAGTAGTAAGAAGTTATTTTGAGCAAAAATTAACTACAACTACCACCGTTCTACACATTTATTAGCGATATGCAAACAGTATTGCGGGCATTGGCTTGGAACACTATTAATTTTAATTTCCTGCTAGATTTCTCACTATAAGTCAGACTTTCTCGGTCTTGGGTGCTGTTTAGGTTCTTCTTTTTTTCGACAGTTTATGTGTTTTCATTGTTCATGAAGGTATAAGTTTATGCGCGTCTTTGAAAGGCGGATCTATTTAAAATAAAATCAAATTAATCCTCTCTCTGTATAAGTATTATCGCAGAAAAGGAATGATCGTACTACAGCTTGTTTTGCGGAATCGAAAAGAAATTTGCATTAATAATAATAAAAAGGTCTTTTAAAGATCCGACTGTCTATACTTTTTTATTATTACGAGTACAATAATTATGATGCATTGCAAACACCTTTTTGACAAACCTCTAATAGGTCTACCGTTTTTATTTGACGAATACGGGGCAAAGTAATTCTCCTTTATCATTATGTTTTCAGGTTATAAAGCATTTCTATTCTTTATTGCAATTCATTCTTAATTTTTAGCTTATTTTTAGTCTTTTGATATTTACATTATTTTAGCATGCATTTTAATTATAGTTCCATATTTTTAGGGGTCATCATTTTCTTAAAAACTGCTTGATCTTGTCTTGACTTCAATACAAGATCAAGACAAGAAATGATCCTTGCTTTTCAAGACAAGACAAGAAATCACTTCTCAAGATCAAGATTTCATGGAAAGAAATCAAGATAATCTTGAAATTTCTTGAAAACCTAGAATTATTAAAAAACTAATTTGTTTGCTAGTTTATTGGAAAAAAAAAACGAGGCACAGCAACATTTTTAACAGACGAATAAAAAAATATATTATGCAAACATTTTTTTATAATACCAAGCACTTTGCCTGATATCCAAAGTTGACATATACACTATGGGCCAAGTTAAATTGGAACCTTTCTTAATGCTTAATACACACCACTTCAAAAGTCTTGGACCCCCAAGTACTTTTCTCATAAAGAGGCGATGCAAGCATGTCCGCCTGAAAACACGCTTATCTAGTTTATTAAATAAGCACTTTGTTGATTAAAAAAATGAAGTACCAAAAAAAAACTTCAAAAGGATTACAAAATTAATGTACTGCTGTGCTGTAACCAGTGGCTTATGTAGGTACATGCAAAGAGTCAAGAATTTTCAGAGAAATCCAAAATTTTGAATGCACTCGGTATCAAAAAATATTCAATTCTGACTTAAATTTTTGGTATTACTTTATAGACAACTCATTGGCAAAGTTATCCACCCTAAGACCTTAGTCAAACTTTAGTTTCTGTTTCATACGGGGACAGTCAAAAATTTATGTTTATCTAAAACTCTCAAAAAACTCTCAGCACTCTGGATCACTGGTTACGGCAGTAGATTCACTTTGTAATACATTTGTAGCTTCATCTTATATTAGCATTTTCTTTTTTTAAATCACTTTGTTTGACTATTTATTAAAGTAGATATTATTGTTTTCAGGCCGAAATGCTTGTATCGTGTCTAATGAGAAAAGTAGTTGGGCGTCCAAGACTTTTGACGCTGTGCGTATTTTTTTATTTTCAAAGGAAGTTTTTGTCATTTTTGGATATGTTATGGCTTAAGGTATTGGGATCAAAAAACACATTGCAAAGGGGGTCTACTTCAATGGCGCACAGAAAAGGGGGTATTTTTTTAAACCAATGTTTCAGGTCGTTGCAAAAAACGATCGAATGAAATGAGGGTGTAAGAATATGCAAAAAAGCTTGGAAAGGTTTCGGAATATTGACCATTAAAAAAAACAAGCATAGGTATACCATCAAAATTGAAATTGATATTTTAATTTTGGTAAATGTCTTGTGGTTCAAATTCAATTGGATCATTTTTTAATGCTTAATGCCTTTTTATTTCCAGAGGATTTTTTTTCATTTTTGGATATGTTAGGGCCTAAGATATTAGAATAAAAACGAACTTTGCAAAGCGGGTTTGCTTCAGTGGCGTAAATTTCGCTAACAACGCCTATGAACTGTAAAATAATACTATCCTGGCCCTGGCCGCCTGAACATCTTCGGATTCTACTCATAAAGCATAAATATCACGTCAACCAATCTTACCGCTACTATTAAGGGGGGGTACCTCTTTTGTCAAGATATCAAGAAATTTCAAGATTTCTTTAGTCAAGATAAGACACCAACTCTCAAGAAATGGTCAAGACAATTTTTTTTTATTTCTTGAAAATATTTCAAGACAAGACAAGAAATTGCTTATCAAGACAAGATTTCTTGTCTTGACGATCCCTACATATTTTTGTTTTAATTTAATTGCTACTTAATAGTTTTAATTTTGATATTGATTTATATTTGATTTTATTCTTCTTTAGTAATTTTATTTAATATTTTTTAATTATTTTGTTGATGTGATCCTATATTTTTTGATTCAGTCGGACCTGGCAAGTATACTTCCATGTATTTTAGTGAATTTGGTATAGGATTTAGATTAGGAATATCTTTGTCAGTGAGAATGCAAGTTCTTTGGGCAATATAACATAAGTAAAGTTTAGCGCTAGATTGGCCGTAAAGTGATAGCGCTAGGGTCTTTACACTCCCCTATAGTACCAAGTAATAAAATACAAGCAACATGCTAAAATGCATTAACAAGAGGTTCTTTGGATAGTTGGAATTTGAACTGCCAAAAGCCCGGTTTCGTAGCCTTATGCAAGTAATAACTTTAAAAATACTGTATTTTTATTTAAAATAGAAAATGCCTCAATAAATTGACTTTTGAACCTCTGTATCAAAAAGGCTCGGCAAAATAAGAAAATGTTTAGATTGGCCCAAGCGTGATAGCGCCAATGCTAAAATTATTTTCATACCCTTTTTCACGTCCTAATTTAAAAACATAACTACTTATTTAACAAGGCACGACAAAAATATATCAAAAAACTCACGAAAGTGAAAAATCTAGATTGGTCGAAAAACCACAGTACAAGGCCATTTCTTAATCCACCATACAACCAAATTGCTAAAATTCATACAAAAGTTGTTGAGACTGCCGGAATTTTAATGTCATAAAAGCCGAAACTCGAACCTTATCCACGTCCTAATTAAATAAAACCTGTGTTATTTATGTAAAATAAGACAAGCAAGGTAGAAGACAAAGTAGACTTTGTAAGCCTTCTGTTAAAAGGACTGGGAAATAAAAAAAATGGCCATGTTGGCCAACGTGCGATACCGCTAACGGCTTTTTTAGTCCCTCATAAAACTGATCGCTAAAACCCAACTCAAACTATCTCAAAAGAAAATTACATATATTACGGCCACAATAAAAGGGGATGAATATGCATCACGGCTGTCGGGACGTGATCCACGTTCTAATTAAAAACCTGTGTACTTTTGTTTTAGGATATATAAGAGAAGCGACAAAAAAACGATTTTTAAAGCTTTCTATCAAACAACCTCGGGAAAATTTAAAATTTTGTATCTAAACGCATCTATTCTTAGACATGTAATCAAAAAAGTAACTTAAAATAAACTGCTGGTCTATTCAAGAGCGCCAGCGAATTTTAAGCCTAACCTGGGAGTCAAATGTTTTGCCGAATCTCGTAGCCTTATCTGCGTCCTAATTAAATAAAACCTGTATTAATTATATTAAATAAGAGAAGCATCAAAGAGTCTACTTTGTAAGCCTTCGGTCAAAAAGACTGGGAAATAAAAAAATGGCATTTCACTTTGATAAGCGTTTCACCTTGACAAGCATTTTTCTGACTTTACCCTCGCTAAAGAAGTTTCACTTCAAAAAAGTTTCTCGATTGCCCGAAATTTTAAATGTCATAAACGCTGGTTTTCGTAACCTTATCCACGTCCTAAGATCGTATTACAAATGTAGCTATCTCTTCGGTTAGCATTAAGTTGCTTTTAATATTGTTACCACAGAAGATACCCTTGCGCTGTAGTAAAAAATAGTAAGCAACGCTAAAAACACAACCCAAACTAACCCAAAAGTAAATGACTTTTATGTTAGGGTCGCACTATAAAAGATGGATTAATATGATCCACGTTCTAATATAAACCTGTGTACTTTTTTTAGGCTATATAAGAGCAGCGTAAAAAAAACGATTTTTAAGGCTTTCTACGACAAGTTAGTATTTTAACGTATCTACAGAAATAAGCCCATTTATTTAAAAAAATAAATAAAATAAACTGCTGGTCTATTTAAGAGGTCAAGCGAATCATTAGTCTAACTTGGGAATTTGACTTCCAAGTTTTGCGAACGAATAAAATTCTCGATGCGCTCTTTGCAGAATTTAAAAGAAGATTTAATTTTAAATACGCTAGTTTCAGCAGATTTTATAGAGTCATCATACTGTCTACAAAGAGCAAAACTGTGATTTTTGAAACAATATTTTTGTCTTCCACACAATTAATTCGCTTTAAACGGAATTTGTGTAAAATACTAAATTTTTGATATCCCAATTTTTTCGAAACCCCTGTAGATTTCAGAATTTTTGTGTTACTAGACCCTACACGTTGTGACCAGTGACATATCCGGAGATGTAAGCCAAGGGCAAAATTTCACGAGTTGCACCCTCTATCTTATATTAATGTAAGATAATGTATTATATGCTTATATGTAGAAATAAACGAAATATTTATTTATTTATTTATTCGTTATTGCGGTGCTCACAATCACTCATGGTCAATGCATTTTTAGGTTAGTTTTATGTGCTAGTGTAATTGTGTGTTTGTAGTTTCTGGTAATTAAATATACTTTAGCTATTCCTTCAAATGCTACCACAATAATTACGTTAAACACATCAACAAAAATCTTAAGCACAAAAAATATATCATAATAATACCTAAAATAATTCAACATTTACAGGATAAAACACAAAGTAAAAAGTTGGGGTTTGGATTTTTCGCAAAATGCAGTTCAACACAGTTTTATCCACAGTACAGTATTTGTGGATAACACTGTGTTTGCAGTAATGCACTTTTAAGCCTTAGCCAGACACCAACTTTGCAATTCAAATAATAAAAAATACAAAGTTCTAGATAAGATAATAAGACAGTAAAATAAAACAGAACAAGAAAATGGATCATGCTCATAGATTTTATAATATGCTTGACATTAGCAACAACACTTCAGCTTCAGATTCTGCAAGAAGTAACAAGTGTGTGTGGTGTTTTATACATAGTTAAGTGGTACTGAATATTTATTATAAATTTTAATCAGTAAATATGCGACTTTATTGCCTAATAATCAGTTTGGCTCCAAAACACCCTGTAGTTTACTAGGAATGATCTTTAAAATTAATAATTATTGTAAAAATGGATAACCTATAAACCTATTTGCCTTTCTACTATACTTTTGCATTTGCCATAATAAGATATTCTCTTCCTGCAATAATACTGATACTATTTTTTAATACTATTATTATTATTAATCTTCAATTTAACTTTTGCAAATAGTATTTTTTTCTGGATAAAAATAGATAATCGAAACCCAAATTTTGTACAGCACCGTCCAAAAAAACCAAAGTCACCCTCCGCAAAATTTTTCGAAAAAAGTCCTTCCTCTACCGTCGGCGTCGATATGCCGCGTCATCTCCCTCGCACTCACGTGCCGCTCTGTAAACGCCGTCTCTCTCGGGCATATCGCAGTTTCGTTCGCGCCAACAGGTGTCCGAGCGTCGGCGTCGAGACGCGAAGTTGCGACGGACGCGATGATGGCGATGCGACTAACGCCAAACAACGGGACGCGTCCAGAGGCGGCTGCGGCGCTCGTCGGCGGCAGCAGGGCGCCTGCGTCAGCCTATGCGGCTTCGGAGGCGGCCGTTGTGGTGTTGCCAAATTCGGGATATTATCTTAGTGCACGAGGAATCGTCGACTTTGAAACATAAAACATGTGATGTTTGGAAACTCTGATAGATGCAAGCTGCTCTCGATGTTTGTTTACAACTAGGAAAGACCTCCTAATGATTGTAAAACCTATTATATAATATTTCATTTAACTTTTAGCATGCGTAACAAGCGCGTGCCGCAGCATATTCATAAAGTTCACAAACTGTGAAAAATTCCCAGCATTCATCTAGATCTTTCTTTCGCCTAATTCGTTCTTAAATATTAGCATTTTTGTAGAAATTCCGCACTTGTGGCTGTTCTTTGGCCGGTCCCACGAATCTTATTATTTATTTATTTTTTGTCATTTAGGTCTGGATGAAAGATGTAGATAATTATTAAGAACTCCCGAACTGCAAAGATTCCTCTACAACAAGGGTTTCTTCGAAATCATATATACATAAACTGCAGGTGAGAGAGTCAAGTAGACTCTTCTGGTGGACGTTATTTACATAGATCTTAACAAGCCGATTGATAGGGTTTCTCTCGTACTGCTCGTTGGGATCCTAGGTGAAATAAAAACACAATGACCTCCTAGTTGTGATTTTCTAAGAGAAGATTTGTCAGCATAACCTTCAGCTACGCTGCCAGATATATCTACAGTGTTTCTTTAATTGAACTAAGTAGCCTCCTGTATCGATTATTCGTGCCGCATAACTTCTTGAGAAGCAGTGTCCAGTGTATTCTTGCGAGTTAGCTTACTTTAGGTATTGGGATACTTGCATTGGGAACTTACTGAATTCGTTGGTACCCACAAACTGCTTGGTACATTTAACAATTTCATAGTTTACGAAAAATCTGATATTAATTTGATTGATCCCTGATGAACGAAGCTTGACGTATTTTTTGGAAATTTCCTATATAAATCCGGAAATAGGAAAAGATCGCGAAACTTTGGATTTAGCATTAGGTATTTCAACTACAAGAATATTTCCAGTGTTTTTAGGTTCTTTTGTGGTTAATTCCTTTAGTTCATAACAACGGGAAGTACCCGAAATCCCAAAAATTAAAGCAGTTTGAAAAACGGGATCATGTAAACACATAATTAATATTTTACCTTGAGTATTAAATATTTGTTATCTGGTGCATTTTGCATGAAATTATTTATATCGGAGACAGAGAGGATTTTTCAGTTCTTAGACTTGAATCCATCAGATTCTCGCTTTAACAGAGCACGCAGCTTGGAAAACTTGCTAATATCTATGTAATTTTTAACTGATAATGTCGTTCTTAACATTGAATAGATTGTCCATAAGGTGAATGGTTTAAAACTTTTCCCCAAATATCCAATCCGAATTTATTCGTGTGGTTTTCCAATCCATTGTTCATACCGGTCTTTAATAATTCGGCCTAAGCCTTCTCGGCTATATTGCTGATTTCTGAAGGAGTATTGGTGAAGTTAAGCTTTTCTTCAGAACTATAGAACTCATCGTGGTAAACTCTCAAAAACTTTTATGGTGACTATTAAGGCGGCGTCCCATGCATCCGATATCCGAAGGTACGATGATCCGACGATGCTCCTATTGGTCAAAAAATGTTGGCGCCAATTTTCATCCGAATATTTTCAGAATTCATCCGACGTCGTATAGAGTTAAAATAATTTTAAATTTTGTCCGATATCGTGCGTTTTTTAACCTCACTTCTTCAACAAATTGTATTACTTTCTTGACTTATTTTTGGTACTTTTTCATTTTTCAATATTTTCAATATAAAATGTACCAGCAACTTCAAAGACGGCGGAACTACATTTGCAAAGCAAATAGTGTGCTGCTTTATTCCTACTGCTAATTTTATGCAAGACTAAGCCGAGAAAGAATATTTTGCTACGGGATATTTTTAAAAACAGGAAAATTCAAGGGGCATATCATAATATACTGCAAGAAATGTGGTTAACCGATCAAGAAAAGTATTTGAATTATCTTAGGATGTCAAGTGACACTTTTCACCAGTTACTGACAATTGTGGGGCCAAGATTCGTAAAGATGTATTGTCTAAGCGAACCAATATCTACGGGAGAAAGACTTGATCTAACATTAAGGTAAAACATGCATTACTTATTAAACTAATTTCAATTTTAATAAATCAATTATCATAATTAAAACTCATACCTACAACACTTTAAACGAAAAACCCTCTTTCACTCTGTTATATAGAAGATAAAAAAAATACAAGAGTCCAATATAAACCTAACCATAAATTAAAACGCAACACAGCAGGGATTAAGACCTATAAACAATCCAAACCGTCCCTCAATCAACCGAAAGACATGCGCATTTTTGAAATCGGAGATAGTGTAAACTGATTAAGCTTTGACCAATAGACGTTGGTGGTGAGAGTTGAGTTCTTATGGAAAATGTCACTAATATGAATTTTTCGAATAAGTGCGATACATCATTGGTTTTGGGACCTTAGAAGCTCTTAAAATCCGTAATAAAAACGCCAGGGCCGTATTTAAAAAAACAAAGTTGATGATGCCAGCTCAAAGACTAAACGTCGGTTTGAAAATCTGATAACACCATCTTGAAGAACAGAAAAAGTAGCAATGAAAATGTGCAATTTATTTTGTTATATCTATTCAAATAGAGTCATAAAAAAATAAAAATTAAATCACGAATATTCGGTTTTTTCCAAAAATCTTCGGAAGTATTCCGAATTTTTAAACTTGAAAGGTGGCATTTTGATCAGCATCTAACTGCGCAACTTTGCCTCCATTTAACCGACCTCGTATCTCTTCTAGTTTCCGAGATCCCAATGGTGAGGCTCGAATTTGGGACACCCTGTACATTTTAAAATGTTATTAAAATTTTCCTGGTTTCATTCGGTACTTTTTTATACAAAGAAATAGTATCGTTATTTGGTATTCAGCTAAAACAGTGGTAGCCAGTGAGGTAAGGCTCTAGGGTGCCGACCTCCCTTGGATAATTAAATATTTAAAGTAGTTTTTGACAAGGATTTTGTTAATCGTATCAAAAAAAGATATTTTTGCTGGACGAATTTCTAATTCATCATTTTAGGCCGATTGACCTTGAAAATTATGGAAAATTTACCCTGAGCAGCACTGCCTCTTTAACAGGTCACGAGCCGCCACTGTTCTAGAACGAACAAAAGTTCCTTAATTGGTACGTTGTAAGGGGCGGCCAAATCCCGCTCGCCTCGGGCGGCCTAAAGCCTGGAGACGGGGCTGGCAGACGGATGCCATACTCGCGGTTTTGAAGGAAAGTTACAATTTTTTTGGCGGCAAAGTCTTATAAAGCATGGACGAGTATTGTAATGATAGTTTAATGATAGTTGGTAGTTGTTTTGCCAGGTATTTTTATTTTTATTTATGTTTCCATTTTTATTTGAACTTTTATTTGTATTTTTATTTGCATTTGCATCTTTCTTACTATATATATTATTCTCGCTTTAATTTTTAATTTCATTTTTGCTTTATATTATATTATATTATATTACTTAATCTCATTTTTTATGAATAAGGTGACTGCTTTGTAGGCGAGAGATTTGTTCTTCTTACAATAAAGCACATTTTGACTTTGACTTTGTTGTGATTTTTCACTAGACGTATGATTTAAAATGTAGAGTTTTCATTTATTCATAATAAATCATTGCCTATTACTACTGTAAGTAATACATAATTTTTTGATGCTAGTATATATGTATCCCTTCAATTTCACAAAAAGCATTACTAAATATAAATAGCTTTTAATTATATAAATAGGCATTGCCATCTAAGAGTTGCGAAAAAATGCAAATAGAACAGTTTCTTAGATTGGCCTGAATGTTCAAAATATTGTATCCAGCTTGTTTGATTTAAATGGAATATTGATTTATTTTTGGATTTTACCCCTTCTTCTAGGAATATTTTGCAGTTATATTTATATAGATTGAACAAATTTTTTGAGCGATTTTCTTATTAAAGTTAAAAGGTAGGCAAGTAAAGATTTTAATTAAAACAAACCTAACACCGGAGAGTCATGTTTGCAATACCCGTCTCCGGGAATGGAGTTCAACCAGTTCTTACCAGCTAAACTGGAAAAGCTCCGCTGGTGTTTTACGGGGTTGTTAGGCACATTTATCAAACAAGAAAACACTATCTTAACTTAACAAGAAAATACAATCTAAATTTAAGGATCAATCTATTTTTTTTATTTCTAGGTTTTATATATAATATCCCAATAAACTAATAGTGTCAAGCACTGATTAGGAACTCACTCACAGATCCTCTAGATGGGTAGTATTAACACAATACAATAAGTTGAATCTTCTACGACTACACTGATAGCAAAACGCTTCCTCTAACACCGATGGGTATTTCTAGAAGAACGAGTCATCCGTTTTCAGTCGATTTGCTTTGCCACTTCCACGAAATTAGAGAAAAAAAAGCGTCGAATCAGAAAAAGTGGCAGTGCCGAGAAATGTAGTTCAAAACGATTCTAACGATTCGTTACGAGGAATAATTCTGAGATAATAAACGACTTAGTTCTCGTTTGTTATAGTTGTAAAACGACGGCGGAAGTCGCAATTAATGAGCTAAAATGAAATTATTCAATAAATACTAGGAAATATTCCTAAACGAAATAATAAACCTTAAAAAATCCAAATCGAAAGCAACAATTATGGGAAAATAACCCATTACTACTATTCAGAGCTACCAACCGAATATTACAAAAGTTGCAGCATGCCGCGTGAAAAGATAAATATGAGGTTCTCAAGCAAATAAGTGGTCCCAAAAAGTTATCAGCCGGAGATTAAAAATGAAGCAATGAATGGATAAGGTGTGGAAGATCGATTAACTTTTTATATATTCAATACATTTTTACTTAAAATAATTTAATTTTCAAAAGCATGGAGCGTTCTGAAACAGGTGTTTTATAAAAAAAAATACTTGAAAAACTTACGTAGTAGATGGTTAAACACAAACTAACATGAACATGTAGTTTATTTTGAGGCTGAACAAATAGCAGAATGGTTGCTATGTAAAAACGGGTAATGCAATGTGTATTTTGATACTTTTTGCAGCAAGGCTATTTAAAAGTTGTGAATATAATACCTTTTGTTTAGTAAAATCAGGTAACTATATTCATTTCAATAAACTAAGAAAATGTGGTTTATTAACTCCAGGTACCCCATTATTTTACATATAGCGATGTACCACTTTACGTAGTTTAATCAACAGACTTGAGGTAAAAAGGGTAATTAACTGCCTACTAGAAAAGAAGGAGGGTGGAAAATATAAACCATAAAAGGTAAGAAATATAGATCTCAACTGAAAATTTACCCAACTAAAAAGCAAACTGCCTGACTGGAACATATGTGAAAAAGCTTTTTGTAAAATTAATATCAGATAATAATCATGATAAAAGCTCCTACAACTTGAGGAAAAAGTTAACAAAGTTGATGCAAAAAACATTCGTGTATCCGTTTTTTTGTCCAGGAGTGTAGTTCTTTGACATAATGTGATTTATTGTCCTTGCATCCGGTAGATTATAGTTCAATATTTCATAAAAGAATAGTAAAATGTAAAACCAGTTTTATTTTAGATATAATTTTACCTATTTTGTAATTTAGATAAAAAGTTAAATTTTACAAGATTTGATTGTTTGATCAATAAAATAATTCAGGTTATGATGAAGCATAAATCAAATATTTAATCCTATTTTTATGACTGACACATAAATTTTGTCTCGACTTCAAGGTGATTGCATATTTAATATTAATAAATAACTTTTTTTGAAATAACATACAAATAGGCGTAATTTCTCTGACTACATACCTAGCTACATACTTTAGATATCATCTATAAAATAAAATCATTTATTGCCGAAATAATAAAAATTAATATTGTTTAAAGGAAAAATTATGACAAAATTATTCGCTTACTTTAATGAATGGATATAGTGAGGAAGATCGATTACCTTTTTATATCTTCAATATATTTTTACTTAAAATAAATTGCATTTAATTTGTAAAAGCGTTGAGCGTTCTGAAATAGTTTAATTTTATATAAAAAGAAAAATTACTTGAAAAACTTACGTATATAATATAGTAACACAAACTAATATGAACATGAAAAGAGCATGTAATTTATTTTAAGACTGAATAAATAGTAGAATGAGTTGCCATATAGAGACGGGTAAGTGCAATGTGTATTTTGATACTTTTTGCAGCAAGGCCCCTTAAAACCTGTTCATTTACTTTTTTTCGTTAGAAAAAGAAAGTAAATATATTAATTTCATTAAAGTAAAAAAGTGTGGTTTATTAACTCGAGGCTCCCCGTTATTTCAAATATAGTAGTATAGCTCTTTACGTAATTTAATCAAGAGAGGTCCTATGAGGTGAAGTAAAAAGGGTAGTTAACCGCCTACTAGAAAAGAAGGAAGATGGAAAATACAAGACACAAAAGGTAGGAAATGTAGGTCTCAATTGGAAATTTACCCAACTAAGAAGCAAAACTTCCCAATAAATTCACTTCATTTATAAGCCTGACTGGAACATACGTGAAAAAGCTTTTTATAAAATCAATATCAGAAAATAATCATAATAAAAGCTCCCACAACTTGAGAAAAAAGTCATCAAAATCGATGCAAAAAATATTTGTTTGTCCGTTTTTTTGTCCAGCATCAGGTAGCTTATAGTTCAATATTACATAAAGGAATAGTAAAATGTAAAACTAGTTTTATTTTAGATATAATGTTAACTCTTTTAAAATTTAGAAGAAAAAGTTTAATTTTACAAGATTTAATTGTTAGGACAACAAAATAGTTCAGGTTATGATGAAACATAAAAAAAAATGTAGACCTATTTTTATGATTGTTAAATAAATTTCTGCATATAAATTTTGTCTCAACTTCAACTTTAATAAGATACAAATATGCATAATTCTTCTGACTACATACCGAGCTACATACTTTAGATATGATCTATAAAATGAAATCAGTTAATGCCAAAATAATTTAAATTTTATTTATATTAAAAAAATATATGCACATAATAATTATAAAACAGGAGGAAGGGGGAAAATGCAAAAGGTAGGAAATATAGGTATCAATTGAAAATTTACCCAACTAAGAAGCAAACTTCCAAAAAAATCACTTTATTTATAAGCTTGACTCGAGCATGCGTGAATTGTGTTATTATAGTCCTTTGTCTCTGCGTTTTCCAGCTATAATAAAATATATTTTTTGATTTTTTTAACGGTTTTTAATGTTTAAAACTGTAATTTTGGTTTGCGTAGAGTTTTCAATCCACCCCTGAATTATCAATATACATCAAATATACAAATTTATATAAGAGAGCCGCATCGATCTCCCCTACATGTTTTTGGCAAACCATCATGCACCCGGCATTCCATAAATCCGGCAAAATCGTAAATTTTCCATAATCCGCGCGATTTTTTTATTAAACTGCTCATAAATTGAGGACGTAGCTATGTTACGAGCGCCCGCGACATTCAAGTGAACATCCAATAGTAATAAAGCATCCCCATAATCTCTTTCGGCTGACAGACCTATCCTAACATGGCATTCCAGATGACGCAAATTTCCAGTTTGTTTCAATATGAATGGAAGATCAATTTCACCCCGAGAAATTTATTATGTCGTTTCTACATTCTCATAATAGTTGTTTGTAAAAAAAAATGGTGCCTACCATAACTAACCTATCACAGAAATTTCGAAATATATTGCATAATTATGCAGGGTGTGTCAAAAAGATTAGATTATTGGAGCGAAGAAATCAGTTGAAACTGAGATATTCATCCTTAAATATGGAAATAAAAATCTGATTGTCACCTGTTCTTTTTGCACTTGCTAGGATGATTGCCAGTCTCAATATATCAATACACTTATAAATGGCAATACTTCTTTTGGCTAGAGAACTCACGTCGCGTCGCATGAAGGAAAAGCACCTTAGGTTAAAATTTTATTGGCTGATCTATATATCGAAAAGCTACGTTCAACGTCGACGGGTGTAAGTAACAGGACAATTTTATTAAAAGTTTTCATACAAAATACTGACTACTTTGACCAGGGATCTGGGGACCAAAGTTGTTCTCAATTTTTTTTTATTCCAACTGTGCCTAAATTTATCTATTAAGTCAATAGCCACTGTAAGCGGTATTTGCGCTTTTTCTAATTTAGTAATTGTTTCCAGCACGAAACTATAACTTGCTTTTAGAAAAGAAACTTGTTATTGAAAAAGCTCGTTTTGAAAGATTTTTTTCGCAAAGCAAAGGACCTTAGAAGCATGGTTGGAAAATTGAAGAATTACATTTTTTAATTCGGCAAAATCGCCTGCATAAAAATATAGCTTCCAGTCAAGTTCCTCATCTGGGCAAAAAAGAGCTTGACAGAAGTGGAACATTCAGTTGTCTTTCCCCGTACACGTAGATTGTTAGTGGTACTTTCAGAAAAACTTTTTTAACGTTGGTTGCTAATTGATTGACATTAAGGAAATTTGTTTCTGATTTTCTCAGCGACTCTATTAATACCGTGGGCTTAACACGTCATATAAATTAAATATATTATCAATAAACTGATCTCTGCTATTTGCTTGGAACATATTAAGTACGCCTATCATTAGATGCGCTATGTGCCGAACGCAAGAATCAGTGGATTCATCCACACAAACGATTTTTAATTATTTCCTGTTCCAGATCTAATTTTTTGCCTAAATATAAGGAATCAACGTTGTTACGTCCTGAAGTTCTATCACTTGGAATGTTAAATTTAAAATACTTCTGAATAAATTACTTAAAATTATTGCTACATAGTTTTGGAAGAGGTATTGATGCCAAGGCTTGACATAAATTTCGTTGAATGATGCATCTTATTTGGTAATGTTTTTGGGAGCTGTTAGGAAAGACCGTTGAAGCGATTGTTGAACTTTTTGACCCGACACCTTTCTTTTATCCTTTTTTGCTATGTGTTGTAGTTTTGATCTATTAGAATTTTTTTATCACATGCGATCTATAATAGAGTAAAGAGCAGGAATCTTAGTCCCCCTTCTTTTTGTATTTTTAAAGCTTAACGGAGTATTTCAATGTGCACAAATGTATTCAAAGAATTCCCCTCTATTTTTAAGTATTGTATTATTTATATTTTTACGAACAAATTTAAATACGAAATGAACTTAAACTTACAATTTCACTGCAAACTGAGCAGTACAATTTGTCCGGGTCTATATAAATTTCTTTGTATGGTTTAATCCATTATAAAACACCACTTGTCTTAGGCATTTTCACTTGTTCTTGAAATATTTCACCAACGCTAAACACGTCTTAGTTAAAAGTAAAACAGAACTAAATATACGCCTTTTTCCACATTCAATTTATTAAAGGCAGTTAACAATATTCTGCCAACCTTTTTATCCTCACCCCGGCCATATGATTTGTTTTTTTTTTTATTATTATTATTAGTCTATAAAACCACGTGTTCTCGATGAGATTAAACATTGGTAAATTTTATTTGAAGATGATAAAAATGGGTATCCTTTTAAGGATGTGAAAATTAATTAGAAGTTACTTTTCACGAAGAACATTCCAAGTGAGAGTAGGGAGGGTCTTATCTCCGATAAGAAGGGTAGAGGTTGATGGGCCCAATCCATTATAGTATCGACACGAGTCACTTCATTAATAGTCCTATTGTTTTTAAAGGATTTTACGCACATGGCACTGCTTTCCTTAGCGGAAGAAGAAGTTTGGACTTGTCAGGAGCAATCTGCAAAAAAACTTAGACGCGTTCGGAGCTTGGACCACAGGATTAAAATGAAAACAAATCCTCACAAAACGCAGGCCATAATCTTTCAAAAAAAGCGATTGCAATAGAAGATCAACGAACAGGAAATACCCTGATATAAAGATGTATAGTACCTTGCATTATAATAGATTCTAGGTTCACTTAGGGTAAACATAT
Source organism: Pissodes strobi (assembly GCA_016904865.1). Classification (NCBI taxonomy): domain Eukaryota; kingdom Metazoa; phylum Arthropoda; class Insecta; order Coleoptera; family Curculionidae; genus Pissodes; species Pissodes strobi. The sequence goes on from MU182348.1 coordinate 373,891, forward strand.
AACGACCATTAGGAACAGAGCAAAAACCTCAATGCTGCAGCTGTACCCAATCATTAATGGCAGAAGTGCTATGAATCTAAGTGCCAAATTAATCATAATCAAGGCAATTATAATAGTACAGGTTCCCTACTGCTCGAAAATATGCTACTACGGAGAGTAGCTGGCGCTCCGTGGTTCATAAGGAACAGAGATATACAACGGAAAATAGAGGTGCATCTTACGAAGTTTCTCTTACAGAATGCGGAAAATTTTTATAAAGACATTGAGACACATCCATGTGAAGACTTTAAACGGCTAATGGATTATGACCCTTCTATGGGAAGTTTAGTACGCCTTTAAACAATACAGCGGGCCATCCTCGTCAATCGGACTGATGGGTGTCTCGGTCAACAGCAATATGTCCTGGCATGACCACGTTGCTAACATCGTAAAGTCAGCCTCCCAGAAGCTTGCTGCGCTATTTCGCAACAAAAACTCTATACACCGCAGAAGTTGATCTTACTCTACAAAGCTCAAATAACACCGTGCTTAGAATATTACTTATATATTTGGGGTATCGCACCAAAGCACACCCTAAAGCTGCTGGATTCCATTCAGAAGAGAGCTGTGCGTCTCTTCGGCGACCCGGAGTTGACCCGGAATCTGGATAGTCTGGAACACCGCAGAAATGTGGCCGAGATGTCTCTGTTTTACGGATACTTTCACGGCAGATGTTCAAAGGATTTGGCCTGCCTCATTCCGCCCCTGGCAGCTCCTGTCACAACAGACGGCAAGAGCGCACCAGTTCGTCATACAACTGGAAACACCTAGAACATCGCTTTACAAAAACTCCTTTGTCTGGCGCACTGCATCACTGTGGATCTCACTCCCAGGACATCTGTTTCCCACTAATTACAACCTACAACTATTCAAGAACCGTGTCAATCAACATCTTCGCACGCACACCACTAGTCGAGCGCCATAGTATCTCCCTTTAGTGTGTGTGCCACTGCCATAAAAAAACTTGAGATGGTGCCTTTCTCTCATCAAAATTTTTAACGCAGTTATAGAGGACCCATGTATTTACTAAACACATATCAGTTAGGTGATATAAGTAGACGCATATTCCATTTTTTAGTTGTCATTTTGATCTTGTTTCTTCCTATGTAGCTATCCATCGCATCAACTCCTCTCATATGCGCATTCTATTCAGGGATTAAACTTGGACACTCATTGCTTACATACTTTGTTTGCTTTCTATCTCATCGACGAACCTCTTTCAGTGGAAGCCTGGCTTGAAAAGTTGACAAAAAAGTGACTGGTTTATTACCTATGTCAACTCCATTTGTATATTACAACCATATCCTTGAGAGGTTCCTCTGGGTTGTTCCTTGAATTCATAGTCTCATAACAATATTAGAACTGGATTCCAAATCCCGTTCGTCAGCCTGTCGATATTTCGTCTGGTTCTCATCTCCCATGTAGATCTCAAAGTTACGGCCTTCTCGATGCAAAAATTAAACTCGACACACCCAAAAACCCCCTCCTAAGGTATTCGAAACGAAAAAGATCACCCACCTAAGAAATTGCCTGTTTCGTGTCCATATCGGAAGCAAAATCTAGCGCCCTCGATATTTTAACAGATCTGAATATTTTATGATACAATTATTATTTATTTGTATTCCGTTTAGCCGAAAACAACATCGATATTAATATTTTTGTAATATCAGGACATCAAATTTCTGTATATGTATTTGAATACCAAGACCTTTTCTTTTTTCAATTTCAAAAATATATATTTTTCCTATGTCTATAACACATTTCGTAGCAGAAATGCGAGATTTTCCAAAAAGAAAATAAATTGTACTGATGCAAAGTAATGCAAACATAATGAAAAACAAAATTGCAAGAAGGTTGGCGGTCTTCGACATTAGCGGAATGCTACAAGAATATGAAAATTTCAAGATTGTCGTTGCCAACAAAATAATAAGATCTAACTAACAAAATGGAAAAAACACCTGAAAAAAAATAATACAACATAACAATAAAGTAATAGAAATTACAGAATCAAATTGAATGTCAAAATTAAAAAAAATATATGGCAATAATTTAACACAGTCAAGTCAACAAAATTAAACTAAAACAATTGATAATGTAATAAATAAAATAACTTAGAAAATGCAAACAAAAAAAGCTAATTTATTTATTTATTTATTTATTTATATTTGGGATACAAACAAAGCTAATGAAGCAATTTTAGTTAACAACACGCATGCAAACCGACAATAGGCAGAAATAGACTAAATATAGAAATAAGAGTCATAGATTTTAGCATTCGCAGTAAGATACAAGATGTTTTCAGATAAATGGTCCACTTAAATTTGCCTGAAATATTTTCCTGGCTTTCCAATAAAGAGAATTAAACATCGAGTTAATTGAACGACTCGATTCAGAAGCTGAAAATGTATTTACAGAATCAAATTGAATGTTAAAATTAAAAAAAATATATGGCAATTAATTAACAAAGTCAAGTCAAAAAAATTAAACCAGAACAATTGATAATGTAATTAAATAAAATAGCATAGAAAATGTGTACATATAAATGAACAACCAGAGCTAATAAAGCCAATTTAGTTAACAACAACAACAGACAATATATGCACAAATATACTAAATAATAGAAATAAGAGTCATAGAATTTTGAAAAGATTTTAGCATTCGTAGCAGTGCAAAAACTACTATAGTGCCTTTTGCCTGGGCCTGGTTAGTATCAGTGGACTATGAATTATTTTCGGCTTCGGCCCATCATATCTGGTCGGTTTCGCCTTGTGGAGTTACTGATTTATTGATATCTTGCTTCGGATTGAGATGGGCTGATTGTTCTGGATTTGAATTTTGCGCTCAACGATTTTTGACTGAAAATAATCTCTAATTGGAAAAATGGCGAGGAAAACGAGCAAGATCCTGAAGTTCCTGACATAAATTTCAAGTGTAACACACAAATAAAAAACAAACAGTGTGAATTGTTGTTTGCATCTCGTAGTTTGCGAAAATGTTTGGCACAAGAGTGACTTCGTACGATCAAATAAACAGTGTAAATTTCTATCAGGTGTGATGGCAATATGCAAGGAACATACACAAGCTGATATAACTTCAAATAAGGAGAGGGATGAACCAATCATATTAAAAGAAAAGATTAATAATCTAAAGACGGGAATTAAGAAACTCGGGGATAATAATAAATTGACTGAAAAACTATATGATTTACTTCAGCAGGCTCATAATGGTCTTAACTAGTGAGTGAAAAAACAGATATTTCACTGCTCTAAAATGAAAGCATGCTGCTCATAAGAGAAGTGAGCAAACTCTCTAGTGAAAAGGAAACTCTAGAACTTGTTAATAATGAATTCAATGAATAATGTAAAATATTGTAAGGTTTACAAGAAACTGAACAGTGAACTTGAGTAAAAGTGTAAACATATGGAAGGAAATAAAAATAAATGTAACCTAAACTTTAGCTATGTACAGGTGCCTGCTAGTAGATCACAGCACAACTGCAGAAATAATTTAAAAACAACTCAGTTCTTAATAATCTCACCAAGGGAAACACAAACATCTAAAGAAACAAAACATTAAATTGAAAAGAAACTTATTAAGCTTGAAACATTAAATTTTTAAGTAAGTACAGTGAAAGAAATGAATGAAGGCAAAGTGAAAATCATATGCTGAAATAAAGAAGTAAAGGATACGCTAAAAAAGAGATACTGGACGCTTTTAAAAATAAGTATGAAGCTGATACAGAACAATTAGAAAGACCTAAAATCAAGATTACTGGAATCAACAAAAAGTATGAAATTGAAGAACTAGAGCAAAATCTGGAAGGACTGAACTTTACAAAGAACATTACACATGGTATAATTAAATCATGTAATACAAAGTAAATAGTTTATAACATATGGGAAGCTAATCCAGGGAATGCAGTACTAAAGCAAAATTATAAAAAATATGCTTGTTGTTAATTATGCTAAATACGATTTTGAACAAAAAGAGATTGATAAATGTGGTAGACAGTAAAAAATTATGGAAGTACATAAATAATAAGCCAAATGGAAACAAAAATAGGAAAAAAAAATAATGAACAATGACGCAATTATTGTTCACTAACTAACCTAAAAGATATTCCTAATTATCTCAATGGTTTCTTTGGGGATGTTGGAAAAAATTACATAGCTAGTCAAATCAATAAACCGGATAATGAAAAATTAAAATTGTCAAACTTTAATGGGCATACTTTATTTTTAGAGGCAATTTCCCCGGTGGAATTATTGAGAATAATTAAGCAAATAAAAATAAAGCAGGAGGAATTGATGGAATAAAGGTGCTGGTATTAATAAATATTGCTAGATACGTTGTTGACCCGTTAACACATATTTTCAATTTGTGTATTTTGAGATCTGTTTGGCGAAAAGCTCTATAAATGGCTGAAATAATACCAGTATTCAAGTCTGGAGATAATGAATTTCCAACCAATTACAGACCAATTTCTTTAATATCAAAGACTGCAAAATTTTTTGAAAAATTAGTACATATCAGGCTACCTAAATTCCTAGATAAATACAATTTAATGTCAAGTAAACAGTTTGGATTTAGAAAGAATATTGGTACTAAAGATGTAATTTATAATATAACCAGTAACATAACAAAAGGAATAAATGATAATAAATATAGTCTTAGGAATATTTTTAAATATTGTAAATACATGGCTTAGCCTAAATGAAATATCGTTAAATGTAAAAAAAAAACCGTATTTATTACGTTTGGTTCTTACATAGATATTGTCCCACGCATTATAAAGATGCACATTAATGATCAGCTAATACAGATAGTTGAAAATTGTAAATATTTGGGTTTATTAATAGATAGTACATTAAAGTAGAAGGCCCATATTGAAAATGTAATTAAAAAATCAAAATACTTAATTTACCTATTTTATAATGTCTTACACTTCATGAATGCATTTTCGCTGATGACTGTGTATTACGCTTTTTTCCATAGCATTGCAACGTATGGTGTAGTTGCATGGGGAGGAGCCTATGATAGTGCCTTATCGGGTTTACAAAGAGTATAAAGAAAACTAATAAAAATAATTTGTAAACAAGATAACATAAGACTACCTCTATCTATTTGGCAAAGTTTCCTATTAGAATCAATTCTCCATAACTACACTGAACTATCAACAAATTTTAAAGAATCTAGCCAAACCACGAGGACAAAAATAACTCTACCAAGTATTCAAAAGACACTAGCATTGAATAATAGCAGAATTGTGGCAATCAAATAATTTAATGTAATAGACACACATTTAAAAAGAATGAGAAAAGAGAAATAGTATATTAAGAGAAAATAATTAAAAAAGTGGATAAGTAACAATACACCAAAATTGATAAGCTTGTAACTAATGGTAACAAATAATGATTTAATTAATAAAAGAATCTTAGCTACGCCTTGCCTATAATACTAGTTTTTTGTTATTCTAAACTATAGGTGTGTAACTATTAAGTGTCTTTGAAAAGTATTTTAGTTTAAGTTTTTAGTTCTTAAGCTCAACTAGGTCTGCGCACAGTTTTTTTTTGTTATACACCTTTTGCAGTTTTTATGTAGTGAAGCCCTACACACAAAATGTATCCCAATATACCTGGTCCAATAAATAAATAAGTAAACGTCTAAAAATACGGACAGAATAAAGACAAGATAACATAGATAATTTGAATGATAGAAAATAATAACTTAGAATAGAAAAGAGAATACATGAAAAGAGAATACATAGAATGACTTAAGAGCCAATAAATTGTAAACAGAAACATTTGTAACTAAATACAACAATAGTTTAAAAAATGCGATTATCAGTTTCATAAAATAAATACGTTCAATTTTGGAGATAGGATGATTAACACTAAATTCCAACCATATAACTTTTAACCCTCTTTTCAAAGTTTAACGTCTTTATTTTAAAAAAACTAAAAAATAAGTACGTTAAACTTTGAAAATAAGATTAAAACTGAGTTCTAACTACTTTTTACAAAAGTAGTGATTCCATGTTATTCACTTTAAATTGTTTCCTTATAAGTGGCCTCGTGATATCAGAAACAAAAATTTTTTGATTAGATTAAAATACATATGTTTTACTTTAGTAAAGATATTAAAAAAAATTCACATTTGAGACTAAATTTAAAAATTTTAATTTTTTTATAATAAAGGCGTCAAACCTTACGTACGCGTTTTTCCAAAATTGCTATTAATGCAGCAAGTGTGAAAAGTGATCTTTTTTTATTAATGTGACAATCCCCTGAATAAACTAGGGCAATTCTAAGCATTTTATTAAGATAATCTCTGTTTTAATAACTTGTCACACATCACTCCTTGCAATTCCATATAATTTTTTAGCTGCCAGTGGATTTACTGTGAAAATGTGATATGCCAAAAAATAGGTTTCTTTGATTGTGATCAAAACACAGCGGTGTTACTTCAGTTAAAAGAAAAATTCTCATATATAACTTAATACAAATATATTTAAAAACAAAACCACGATTTTTAATTTTTTAAAATGAATGCTTCATATTTTGTATGTATGATGGTTAAAATAAATTCTAAGTCAAATATATGACCTATGCGCCAAATGTTTCTGAAAAATATATCAAAATTCTGAGTCTGTTTATTAAAATTAAGTTTGCACTCAAATAAGCCCAGGAAAAAATTTAAATTGCCTCTCAGTTTTTCCAAATCTCGGAAACAAACATCAATTTCTCAATTTTACCTCAATTAGGACTCCACCTTCTCGTCTTGTTTGTTATTATACGCTAAATCCTATATAACCCGAACGCAAAATCATGATCAAAGTTTTCAAGTTGAAGGTTTCTGGTTATCGATATGACGAATTTACATCATGTCGTGCAAATTTAATCTGATAGCTGATTTTATAATGTTATCGTTGACATAAATCGATGGAAAATAAAAAGGTTAAATAGGTTATACCCGTTACTGTAATTTCCACCCAACAAACACATTAATTATGTTTCAGACGCAGCTCGGGCAAACGTTTTTGTTCTGTTACGGAATTAAAACGACAGTCTCAGATTTTCTATTGAGAATTTTCTCGACAAAGAATTACTTTGCAGTATTGCTATCGAGAAATGAAAAAGGCGAAACTGGTATCATTATATTTACGGTGTTTGCTATGCTTGAATAATTTGTCGCTTTTAATTCATTATTTTCTATATTAATCGTATTATTTTCCTTAAGTTTACTCGTCAAAAGTAAAGGGTAAGTAATTTTTTTTTCAAAATAAGAAGTTGTATCGTCATTTTTTTGGGTAATCTGATCTGCACGTCGGATAACCTATAAGGATTGATTTTGACATAGGATCATGGTATGGTAAAAAGAATTAATAAGAAGTCATCAAAAAGAGGGTTAGATTGAAAATCGCATTTTTTAAAAACTATTACATGTAACTGGTAGAACACTAAATTCACCAATTATAAATTATACATGGTGTCTAGCAAAAATCTAAAATGAAATTTCCGGCTAATTTCCGGTTTTTCCCGGTCGCCTTTTATATTTTCTCGGTTGAGTTTCTGTGAATTTACTACACTTTTGGTGTTAAATTTTGAAACCTTTATATATATGTACATAGAACAAGAATGAAAAAACAAAAAAAAAGTAACTTTTTTAATTTTAAAATTCTTGATCGACAGCTGCCAAATCTTTTTGCGATTTTTCAAGAATTTTAATCTTTTTTTCCTCCAATTCTTCTGTTTGCTTCAGAAACTTCCTTTTTTCTACTTTCCTCAAGTCACTTTCCAACACTTTTGATTTGTTTTCTTTTGTGCTGTGTTATATCTTGAGTAGGCATTCCTCATAGAGAGCATCATTGATTTTGTAATGTCTATATCTTGCACTCCGCCAATATTTTGTAGCAGTAGCTTTTTTTCTTTCTTTTTGTCTTTCAATTTAAATTCAATTTTTAGTTTGTTGTAGAGTTTGAGTAACAATTTTATTTTGGATTTTGATATGGAGAGTGTACCATACAGCGGCTATGCAAACATCCGCGAAATGGTAAAAAAAGATTGGTAACCAGTTACAGGTACTTACCTTTACAAGAATAGTATATTATTTTATATGGAGGAAAAGTAATGCTTTTCATGGCGCGCTCGTGTTTAACAGCCGAACGGAGTGAGGCTGGTAATAGAGAGCAAGCCATGAAAAGTAACTTTTCCTCCAAATAAAATATGCTGTTTTTTCTTCAAATGTCGACAAATTAATCCAAAAACGTCTCTTTTTAATAGTAATAATAATTATTATTAAAGATAAGTGGGTTCGCAAGGAGGCTTAGACCGGTGCGATGTCGGTGAATAGGCTCAGGTTGTTGCTATAGTAATGTAACATAAAGCTGTCAGTGGACACTGTCAACAATAATTATATTTTTAAAATTGCGTTTTCGATTGCATTTGAATTCCGTATTGATAAGCAGTTATTGAGTAAGTTCGATTAAATAATAACCAATTTGTTCCTAAATTAGTGATTTTTAGAAATGCAGTCACAAATTGAGTGATAAATACAAATTTTAGTTTAATAACTCTTGAGTTGTTGACGCTTATTTTGATGTTTGTTTGTATTGTATCTATGTTGCTATGACAACACTTTTACCTCCGCCGGCGGAAAAGTGAAAAGTAAAGCTCCGGCGGAGGAAAAACGAAACTTCACTGCCGCCTACACAGTCGAGTAATGACGGATTTACTGACGTTTGAAGAAAAAATGAGTTTTCTGCAATACGGCTAGGCAGAAACGATGACCAGGGAAGTGACCCCATTAAGATGGTATTGCGCAATGTTGAAATAAAAAAGGGCCTGATGAAATCACCCAAAAATATACAGCAAAATATTCTTAAATCACGATTTAACAAGAAATACTGCAAACATTTTAGAAAAGAAAATGCATATAAGTATCTATGAGTTGCGAATGATAAAATAATGCTTAGAGAAAGTGAAAATAGTAAAATTCTGCTTATTGAGGAGAAGAGCAATACCTCTAAGTCCTACTGAAAGCGATGATATTATGCAAGAGTCTCCAATTATAGCTGAAGAGGATAATACAATAGTTTCTAAAAATTTAAAAGTCAATAAGTGCCAGTTGCCTGTAAGCCTTAATAGTCTAAGAGCTAGTGAACCATCCGAGTAAACCGTTTCCCACAAAGCTAGAAAATTTTTAAGTTATGTTTTATTATCGGTCAATTATGAAAATACGAGTCTGGCAGGCATCTCGCGGTTGCGTCATCATCCCTTAAATTTTTGAAAATGTAAAAAAAAAATTTTTTTTAACCTTCTCCCACAAGGCTACAATTTTAATACGTTGTAATTTACATAAGTTTAAGTGTAAAAAAAAATTGACAACCTATTTTGAGGGTTGCAAGTAAGTGCCAGACGATAGCAAAGTTGTCATCGGGATAGTAATTCATAACCTGCTCCCACAAGGCTGAAATTTTAAGGGCATATTCTATCAATAATTTAAAAAGTACATGTAAACAGCCAAACTATTTTGACGGTTGCAAGTGTCTGCCAGACGAATATATAATAGTCATGACGCTCGATGGGAGTGCGAGCGTATCAGACTTGTTCGAGTTCCAATGTCAGAAAGAGAGAATACATCTATTGTGTATAGGCATTCCAACAGTGATTTAAAGAAAAAAGTGAGTGCTCATGAGATGGTGAGACGTATTTATATGAGCGAGTGAGATGAAGGAACCGGTAAGACCAGCTGGTCATTTAAAACGCAGTCAGCATCGGCACAGCTTATCCACTACCAGCCAGTCCTCTCTACCGAAATCGGAAAGTTGAAATGTCCACAGTCGAGTGCGCATCGGTATTTTTAATAAGACGGTTAATTTTAAAATTAATGTTCGCTTCAAAATCCTCGATAAATTCCTCCGAAGCCATGGCTATCGCCCTAAAAAAGTCCGAAATTTCGGATTTTAATACAATTTAGCCATTTAAAATCGTTTTTAGACGATAAAAAAGTTTATTTTAAGTTACACGAACTGTCAAAAGTATTAATCCTATGCCCAGACGTTTAAAACAATATTGAGTCATGGCCCTCTTCTAAAATTTGCACGGCACTTTCCCAAATCAAAGGATGCCGCCGCAAGATGACTATAGCTGGCAGTGAATAAGCTGTGGCAACGGCTATACATTATTTCTCGGCGTGGCACAAAGCTATTAAAAAATTATAATAATATTATTAAAAAATAATTTATTACTTATTAATTTTTACTACTAGTGTTAATTATGGAAGCAGTGAATATAATTTGTGTCATATGCAAACTTGATATTTGCCAAAAAACAACAAAATGCATTGTCATAATTATGTAGTTAAAAATAATTCAGTTATTTCGATTTTTAATGATAACTTGTCTTGCATAAATCACGAAGACAAAAATTATACAACACATTTGCCATATCAATAAAGACAATCTAAATATCTTAATTAAATCATCAGATACTGATATTTTAATTATAATGCTTGGAAATATGGACAATTGCACATTTTTTTGGAATAATTTCATGCACTGACCGGTTGTGACTACAATTATTCTTCAAAAAAGGGAAAAACGGCCTTTTTCAATTCTTAAGAAAAATTTAGAATATCAAAAAGCTCAAAAAAACTTAGGAGTAGCTGTGAAATTTTTCCAGTTATTGAAAAATTTGTCTGTGAAATTTAGGGCAGCAAAGGAGTTGCTGTTAACGAAATAAGATATAATAAATTTATGATCACTTATAAACCAAAAAATAAGACTATGTTGGGGTTTGGAACCTTCGGCAACATGCACTAAAACAGAGCTTTATCCACAATACCGAAACAGAATTTTTGCACTCGACGCGCGTTTCGCTAACCATGTTAGCATCATCAGGAGATGATTAAGACTAAAATTAAAATCTACCTAACTCCCTTTTATACTACTGTTTGCTTAATCAAGCGGAACTAAAAAGAACCAATCCTGGAATCCCACTAGTCACGCTGGATCAACCAATACAATGGACTATACGGAATAGGCCCTCTATCTCTATTTAAACTATTCTTACATTTAATAATTTCCATACTTTCATATGCGTCTAATAATCTCCTATCAGTTATATTATGAATTAATTTTAAATTTTTTATTGTTATTCTATGATTATTATCAAAAGCATGCTCGGCAACACTTGATTTTTCTGTTCTACCATGCTTCAAATGAGCTATATGTTCCTTGAAACTCGTCTGTATAGATCGTCTAGTTTGCCCAACATATTTTTGGTTACAATCCATACATCCAATTTCATATATTCCACTTCTTTCTAACATTTCAATTTTGTCCTTTGGACCACCTAATAGTTTCTTAATATTAAACTGAGTCTGGTATACCAATTTTAAACCTACTTCCTTAAAAACTTTTTGGAGTCCTCTA